>JANHFT010004149.1:12908-26573 GCA_032467955.1 Pseudoxenodon macrops | reverse complement strand
TCCCCCGTACACCTCAATCTGCCCCGTTTCCCCACTTTCCCTCCAGGAAAGTTTCGGATCCGAAGACCCCCGAAAGCACCAAGATCCAGAGGTTTCCTCCAGAGCGCCTGGATTTCACCTCTGCATCGCTGGGATGGCTCCGCCCCTCTTCCAGGAAAGGTAAGTAGAACCCACCCCTGAGCCAAATGTAAGTCACATGATCATGGGGATGCTACAATGTTCGTAAGTGTGAAAAAACAGTCATAAGTTACTTTTTTAAGTGAGATAACATCGAACGGTCACTAAATGAACTGTTGTAAGTTGAAGACAACCTGTATAGATTAACACTTCTTAACTTATGCACATTTAATCAGACATTATTCATCGGGATATTTTGATGACACTCATCCTGATATTTTTTATAGCTATTTACATTCTACTTTCTGCTTCAAGAGTTAGATACTTTACATGCAGCCATATAAACTGTCAAATATTTGTGCAATAGTTTAATAATAAACATTAATAATAAACAGTATAGACACTTACATCTTCCAGAGATAACTGTTGGCAAAAAAAAAAAAAAAAAGTGACATGTTTAGCATCTAGGTCATAACTTTGCAATATACCACATATAGTATATAAAGTGTTATGCAATTCATCCAATATCATATTTATTAACAACCTTTTCTTGTAACTGCTGTTTCAATATTAATGAACAAGATATACATTGCTCAGAAATGAAAAATATTATTTAAAAATAATTATTAATTAAAGATTTAATAATTATTAATATTTTTATTAATTATTACTCTCACATTCTCAGGACTCAGTCTTTGCCATTTGAGGGCTTTCATTAAGGCTCTGAGTCAATGAATAAGGTGTAAAAAGTGTAACTCCTTCAATGATTTTGGTACGTGTAATAAATACCTTCCATAACTCTCCAATCAATAGGGTGCAAACACATGTATAAAGTACGTATATAAAGGTATATACTCAGGTATATAAAGTATGGTCTGAAAAATGTTACATTTTAAATGTTAAATTAAATGTTAAATTAATAATATTAATATTATAACTTCTTTCAGCTCTTTTGATTATGATATCATAATATGATGTTAATTAACTAGGATTGTAAATCATGGTGTGTCTTTTTCACGGTAAAAAACAAAAGCACCTTGGTCATAACTTTGCAATACACCACATATAAAATATATAGCATATACATCTTCTGAAAGCAGTACAATATTTGACCTCCTGCCTCAGGAGTTGGATATTTCTCTTATTTATATGCAGTCATATAGATTTGTTATTTTAATTCTGCCATTCTAACAAAAGCAATTTTCAGTTTGGCTGATGTAAGAAGAAAAAAAGTTGTTTCATTATTAGCGTTTTAGGTCTTAAGATAAAAACTTGGTGAAACCTGACAAATGCGCAATGGCATTAAGCTTACAACAACATTAATCAGTTTTCAAATTCTGACACCTTTTAAATAAAGTAAAATGATAAAAGTAGTGCACATAAATATTTTGACTTTTTAGAGTTTTTTAAAGCTGTTTTACATGTATGCTTGTAATTACTGTGAGGGGAGAGAGAGAAAGAAAGAGAGGGAGAGAGAGGGAGAGAAGGGGGCATATCTTTTTTTAAGTACTGCTCTTTGCTGACTATTACTTCTCATGGTAGGTCAATTAAATCCATTTAAATAAGATGATTCAAAGTAGATGCCTCAATCAGAGATTATATGAACTGCATGGTTCTTAAATGTTAAGTATTTTGTTTAAGACCATATGTATAAAATATTCATTTCCATAAACACGTAAAAGGCCAAAAAATCTTTATAGAATTTTGTGCATAATATCACACAATGTATATACTGTATATCTTTCGGTTTAAATTGAAATTATGAAACAATGACTATAATAGGGGGGGAAAGCCTGAATTCCTTCTCAAACTCATATCACATTATCTTCATATTAAATATTTATTTTTATGCTTCAGAATTGTCACTATTCTATTCCCATGTGTAGCAACCCTGGTGAGTCTTTTATTGAGAGATGCAAAACTCAATATTCAAGAGTATCTTTTTTCCTCTATTTCTTACAAATCCATGAAAGATTTGTGTGTTCCCACAGAAATAGCCTTGGCATATGTATCAACCAATCATTTATACATACAGAATCCTAAAAAGCACACCTCTGCAACTTACAGCTATGGTGGCACAGAGGTTAGAATGCAGTATTGCCAGGAGTTCAATCCTGACCAGCTCAAGGCTGATCCATTCTTCCATCCTTCTGAGGTCAGTAAAATGAGGGCCCGGATTGTTGACTCTGTAAACTGTATAGAGAGTGCTATAAAGCACTATGAAGCAGTATATAAGTCCAAGTGCTATTGTTATTCCTTTGCTGCCTCATAACCTTCATACGTACCATTCATCCTCTCTATAAATTCCCTCTGCTTCCATCATCCATTCATTTTTCAACACTTACAAAAAAAAAACACACTAGGAGAACAGAAGACCATTCCATTTACACATCACTATTAATACTGTTGAGTGGGCATGTTTGTATTAAGATGAAAAGTATCTGATGCAAAATGCGGTGGCTCACATGGTTTTCTGCAAGGCTAGATTTGCATATGTGTCACCTCACATATGCACGTATGCAAACCGACAGCCAGCTGTACTGGCTGTCAGTTTGCTTCCAGGTTCAATTCAAGGTGTCGGTTGTCATCTTTAAAGCCCTGATCTGCAGCCAGGTTATTTGAAGGACCATCTTTTCTCAGTTATAATGATTCAACCCGTTAGAACAAAGACGTAGGGATATATATTGGGTCTCTTCTCTTAAAGGAGGGTCATCTGATTGGACCAAGGAGAAAGGCCTTTTCCATGTGGCTCTCTCCCTGTGGAACATCATCGCTGCATAAATAAGATTGGCTCTCATTCTGACACACTTTCGAAAGGCAACCCAAAGACCTGGTTTTGCCAATGGGCCTGGAGATTCCAGGATGATATGGAGCTCATCAAGTGGTTGGTTGGGTTCTTTGTCACCAAAGGGACGGGGGTTTATTGAGTTTTGTATTGGGGTTTTATTTCTGCAAACTACCTGAAGTCACCGTGAGTGAGTTGGGCAGCCATATAAATTTTCTAAATAAATAACTATGCAGACTTGTCCACTGTAATGAGATGTACTTTAAATCAGCATATGCGATTTTGCTGAAAGTTGGAATCATCTCTTCAGACACAATTACAATTATCACTACACATGTAAAGTAGAAATAATATTTTTGCTTCCACAGGCTTTCTGGTCAATACTACAGTACACTGAATCCTCAAGGTATTCACTTCAAAAGAATAACAGTTTATGTCTTGCAGTGCTCATTAGGTTACCAAGATACTAACTACCAAACAACTTACAGAGCTACATCTTTAAAAACATGCAGTAGTTAAGAACCGGATTATTCAAACCATATAAAAATTAAGTACCTTTTCTCCCTCTCCTGTACAGATTACAATATTTTCTTGTTTATTCTACAGCTCTACAGCACTGCTCAAAAGATGCAATTTTTTTTTTTTACAGTGCAAAAGGTTCATGAAACAAGTATTTATTTTGAATGTCATTTTAAAATAAACATTTGTCTTTTACAAAAAGAAGATTGTTGTTCTGGCATCTTACAAAACAAGAGGTTCCTGTAAGATCCCGGGCAGCAACTTTTTTTGTACATGACTTAGGGTATATTTACAGTCTTTATAGTCAGGCTGTTAACAATTATCCTCTGGGAACATTATAATCCAAAACAAAACAGAACAATTGGTACAATAGCAATTATTGCAGATGTTTCCAGGAGACATGAAGTAGTAGTGATGGAAAGCTTCAAGATAACTACTAGAAGCTAAGCTCTGCTAAATAAGGTCATTCTGCAGAATTCCCTACTTTTCTTACAGATGACTTTTCTTTCAGAGGATGAAGAAGAGATGTTCCTGACATGATGATAACCAACAGGGAATACTTACATTGTTAAAAGAAGAAAGCAGGAACACCAGAAGGCTCCGAAGAAAACAGTCATATAATGCTGGAATTCCTGATTTTAAGGAAACCAAAGCTGAATGTAATTGAACACATACTTCAGATTTAAGAAACCATATTTCAACAAATTCAAGCAATGATAAAGGATAAAGGATTCCAAGGCAAGAACTAATTGGAAAAGGAGCTCAAGATTGGTGAGAGTTTCTAAGGAGATATTAAAAACACAGCTGGAAATATCATAATGAGCAAAAGAATGTAGGGCAGTAGAGGCAGCCAAAGTAACTGCACAAAGGATTTACTGGAGCCCTGAAATTTTTTTTTTTAAGATACCTATATGAGATGAAAAGAGGAAGATTATTGTAGAAACGTATCAGAAGAGTTACAGCTACAAATGAGCTGAGATTCACAAAGAATTTTTTAAAAACCCAAAAGATTTTCTTTAGATATCTTCAGAACAAAAGGAAGATTTAAAAAATCACTACATAGCTGCTCAGGAAAAATGAAAAAACTACTAACAGATAAAAAAGAAGGATCTATTCAACGTTTATTTTAATTTGGTCTTCTCTAAGAAGATGGCATGTGTTTCATGAGGCAATTGTGAGGAAAAGGAAGAAATAAGATGAGATTGATAGAAACCCAGTCAAAGAATAGCTATTTACTGCAAATGAATTTTAAATCTTCAGAACAAAATGAACTGCCTTATTAGTATTAAAGGAACCAGCTAATAGTTTAGATAACCTTTGTATCTTATCTCTGAGCAAACTTGAAGAACAGTACAATACCTGACAACTGGGAAGAAAAATATCCCTATGCTCAAAAGAGCAATAAGAAACAAAAGATAAAACTACAAACTAATCATTCAGGCACTAGTCTCTGAGAAAATTCTGAAGTTCATACTGATCTATATAGATGCTGAGTACCATGCAGTAAACATCAGAAGTCAGAATGTTACGGTATCAAGAATAAGACTAATTTATATTTTCATTGGATTACTTCCCTGAAAGATTATAGAGAATGCTGTACAGGTAGTCCTTGACTTAAAACAGTAGTTGAGCTCGGAATTACAATTGTAAGTTGTGCCAGTCATTAAGTAAGTCATCACATAACTGCACCTGATTTTACAACCTTTTCTGCAGTGGTCATTAAGTGAATCCATTGTCCATAATGGACATTTTTTGCCAGAAACTGGAAGTAAATGCTGAGGACCCAAAACATGGTCATGTGACCATGGGGGAGAGCGAGACCAGTCATCAGAACTTTAACTCTGGGTCATTAGTAGCACTGGAAGGTCTGCTGTAACTTTGATCATTAAGCAACTTGTCGTAAATTGAAAACTACCTGTAGTTATAATATAATTTTATTTCAGCAAAGCATTTAATGCCCATGACATTTAGTCTGATTAGGAACTAAATATGCCCAGGTTGGATGAATATATACATAAATTGCTGAAAAATTACACTCAAAGAATATTAATGCATGACTGATTGCTCATCAAACTGGAATGACATATTGATTAGGGCAGTGATGGCTAACCCTTTCCGGACTGAGTGCCCAAAGCATGCATGTGAGTGTGCGCAAATGCGTGCATGCGAACCCCCAAAATGCAATGTGCATGCAGCCCCGTGTTTGCGACCCTCCCCCCACCCATGCACGGTAGAGACCCTAAGACCAGCTGGCTGACAGGAGGCACACGCGCATGTGCGGCAGAACTGAGCTGGGGCGACGGCTCATATGCCCACAGAGAGGGGCCTGCATGCTACCTCTAGCATGCATGCCATAGGTTCCACATCACGGGACTAGGGTGTCTCAAGCTTTGCCCTGCGATTAGGAGAGGAGAAAGAGGGCTTGCTTTTCAGCTATTTGCAGCTAATATATTATTGACTGAGATAGCTAACATACTAGAAGATAGAAATACAACTCAAAGTATGGATGATGAGGGGCAGCAGAGGGCAGAGTGGGAAGGGTGTTTTCAGGGCAGAATGTAAGGCAGCCAAAAGGGCAGAGATGGGAAGAAGATGGGCAGAAGCACTATTCTAACTTCAAATAGTTGCTGAACTTTAAATCCTATTTAAAATTTCCATTTAAAAATTAAAAACAATTCTCAATAATCATGATGGATACCAGGCACACATCTATAAAAGTAATAATTTGAAGCTCAACTATTTCCAAAATCATCCCCTTTCTCAGTAAGTTGCAAATATATACTACTGCTAAGTGAAAAAGATCAGTGTAGGTTCCCAGAAACATATTTTCTTTAAGTGATGCTTCAAGGTTCCAGACTAAATCTAGATTAAGTAATATTTAACATTAAGTGTATTGATAACCCCAGACTTTGAAAAAAAATACTATTTCAGGATATATTCAAGGAATAGAACTGTTAGTTTACAATAATTTAAAAGTTCCAATTTAAATCTTTTTTTTTTATTACATTCAACACACTGGTAAATGTTTTGAATATTTCAGCATCAGAAATTGTTCCAAAAGAGAAAAGGTATACAAAAATAGCAACTATCATAAACATGGAGTAGGCACTTTAGTTTCCCTAAGAAAGATACATCCTTTGGGACATCTTAGCTGAGAAAAAGGCAGCTAACATGATATAGCTTTGGAAATAATTAATTATGTAATGTACATTATCCAAAACCTACCGATATTCAAAATAAAAGAAAACAACTTTGTAACACCTGTACAAATTAGACAGCTAGTTAGACGTTAGATAATCATGAAGGCTATATAGAACTTCCAGTTTTCAGGTTAATGAAAGTACTGCTTACAGACAATCCAAAATATAGATTGTGTTGGCTATTGATTAATGTGATAAATAGTTGCAGAACTTGGTATCCATTTAAGAAGTGAAATGTAAAAAAGATTTGAAGACAAGCTGAAAGAGATGTTGGGGTAATTTGTTAATTATTGCTTTAGATTACATAGTAAATAGACATCTAATTACTGATGACTATTTAGATTCAATGCTATTCATAAAATTCAGCTAGTAGCAAGTGGAAAATCTTATTTAATTAATAACAGAAGATAAAACCAAAGAAGCATTACAGAAATTGAAGTTGAATTTCAATTTCAAAACTCCAGGGCTTGATGGTATCCCTGCAATATACCTTAAGACCTTAATCCTATTTACATTTTTAATCAAGGTAATGAACAAGATCCAACAATGCCAAGCTGTTTTATTGCTGACATAATATTATTTCTTAGATTTACAAATTATCTAATTTGATGCTAAATTGTATATGGAGATCTATTACAGAAAAATTATCTTCTAATTGAGTTAATGTGTATCAGAAATCATACCATTCCTTTAAAAGCTTGCAAAGCATATACATCCAAAATACTGATGGAGTTTAGCTGAGCCAATGATGAATAATTTTTTATAGGTAAACCACTTTAAATCCTCTTTAAAATTTCTGTTTACAAATTAAAAACAATTCTCAATAATCATAAATCATAAATCAGTTAGATTCAATCTCAATTACTTTTTAATCCCAAATACTGGTAGTAGGCATAAATATAAGTAATAAATATTTAAGTGCTCATCTTCAAAATGTATCAATGCTGCAACTGAGGCAATAACCATGGAAATAATTCTTTTTGAAAAGTATCTAAATAATCCAACAGCATTACATTACTTTTTAATTTCATCTAAATTTCAGGTTATCTTTCCATTTATCCTTCATATTATGTAAAATGAGTACATTATACATTTTGATTCACACAAAATAGTTATTCAAATTACAATACTTCTGTTTATTTTAAGACACATTTCATTCTGTTACATATTATACCAAATAGAGTAAACATTATGTTTGCTTAGTGTTCTCAATTTTTTTTTTTAAATCTTTTCTCTAGGGAAAAAAAGACCTTGAACAGAGTAAGTATAAAATTAGAGCAGAACATAAAGGTTAAAGTTTCCCTCACACATACCCATGTTTCCCCGAAAATAAGACAGGGTCTTATTTTCTTTTGACCCCAGAAATAAGTGCTTGGCCTTATTTTCAGGGAGGTCTTATTATTTTTGAGGTGCAGGAGGTGGTGAGGGTGGTCACCTCATGGCTGCTGTTTTGCGGGGGGGCTTATTTTTTGGGGACGGTTTATTTTAGCACATGCACTCAAAAGCCTAATTCGGCTTATTATCTGGGGAGGAATTATTTTCAGGGAAACAGAGTATGTGCTAGTCGTTCCTGACTCTAGGGGACAGTGGTCATCTCCGTATCAAAGCCAAAGAGCCAGTGCTGTCTGAAGACGTCTCCATGGTCATGTGGCTGGCATGACTAAACACCGAAGGCGCACAGAACACTGCTATCTTCCCACCGAGGTGGTCCCTATTTTTCTACTTGCATTTTTACGTGCTTTTGAACTGCTAGGTTGGTAGAAGCTGGGACAAGTAATGGGAGCTCACTCCGTTATGTGGTACTAAGGATTCGGACCACCAAACTGCCGACTTTTCTGATCGACAAGCTCAGCGTCTTAGCCACTGAGCCACCGCGTCCCTCTAGAGCAGAACCTACTTGAATATTAAAATAATTCTGTCGGAAATCAATGATGGACAAATTATGGTTTACACCTCTGTTTTCCCTGATTATGCAGCCAAACATCAACAGCTAAATCAATGCCTCACAATATATAAAATATAATTGTATAAGAACCTCAGAAGTTGCCTTTTTCAACTGCTGACATTTTACAATTCATTCTTAGATGATAAAAGCCTTCAACAGCCACTATCATGGTCTGTCAACACTCTTGTCAATACAAACCACTTTGTAAAGCTGTGTTGTTTCTTGATGCAGATTAATGTAGTATATTATAGTCTGGGTTTCAGTAGCTCAATAAATCTACAATTTGGTGCAAATCCTAGGGTTAGCTTAAATCAAGTCCTGGCTTTGGAGGAATATCCATGACCTCTAGACCATAAAGTCCCAATTTCACGAAGCCCACTTCAGCAATATAAAGCAGTAGAAGTCTCACATAAATTACAGTATGGGAAACAATTTTGATGTTGCACCTGCATGAGAAACTGAGAAGAGTTACCATGTTGGTTTGTCTGTCTGTCTTATTTGTAAACTGCCAAGTCCCTCAAATATCCAGGCTATAAAAGTTCACAAGGTCATTAGTGGTAGAAAGGATTAACAGAAAACCGTAACTTTGCTTCCCTCTAGTTGTCATCTGGAAGTTTGCATCTCAGAGATGGGAGACCTAGCTTGACCAGAGCAGATAGCAGGAGCACAGAATGCAACAGCCATGAAAATAACATCTATTAATCAGACTGGTTTGACAATGAAGTTTTCTAGATTTTAGTTTTTTTTATTTCTCTTCAAAAATTAGAGCATATTGCTGGGCTCAGGCAGCACATTTAACACTTAACTATTGTTGCACGAGCAAACAAAAATGTGTTCACAAATCTCATTAAACCAGACCAAGCAAACCATCTTTTAGTTTAAATGCTGTTTTATAAAGCAAAGCTATATTTACTCAGAAATATCCCTTTGATTTCCAAATAAATCAAAACAGACTGAAATCTAAATCCATAAAAGTTTCTTTTGTTTGTACTTCAAGTGTAATGCAGATTTATATTAATATGTAATATACATTACCTCATTATTAATTTCCACAGGTCTTTTCTTTGGCTCTCCAATATCCAAATAACTGAAAAACAAGAAAACAAAATAGGTTATTTATTAATATGACCTGCAAAAATAAAACTATTCTTTTTCTTGCCTTATACTTAATTTTTCCTAATAACCAGCCAAAAAATACCCATGCGACAAACTCAGTTTTTAGTAGGCTGTTAGGAATATTTATTTTTTTAATTACTACAAAAGTTTGACAACTTTGGGTGCCTCTGCAGTGCATTCACCAGACAAGTGCTTAACCAATAAGTCACATTATAGTGATTATAAGTTCAATATGATTTACGATTCCAGCAAATAACAATGACAAGGACTTAATATTATATGATGATAGCGTTACTACATTTTAGGATATTTTCTTGTTATTTTAATAAACATTACACATTCTACAAATTCTATAAATATGAAAGTCCATATTCTACATTTTTAAGTCTTTATACAACTCTGGTTCTTTTGTAAGCTTATGAGACGAAATTTTTAAACATTCATTTCAGTAAACTCTAAAACAATAAAATCTATCAAAACTAAAAACACAATCATATAAGGCAATGATTATATATAAATATATACTTCTAAATTGGTATGATGTACTATACTTGCTTAACTTAAAAAGTACAATTTTCTACAGAATTTGGTTGTTTTTTTAAAATAATTGATTAGCCATGGGAGAAGATTATAGACAATAGTGTTTAAACCGAAGAGAATGCAAAGCGCATGGATGGAACTAACAAAAGGTGTGTGTGTGTGTGCATGTAGGCATATATGTGTGTTTATTCGGGACATATATATTACTTCTGATATTATTTTCTTAACACATAGTAGAAGAACACAAGATCAGCAAATTTTACTTTTAAAAGCAGGCAGCAAAGAATAAACTTATATAAAGCATACCTGTTTTCTAAACTCATACTGATTTACATTATTTTACAGTAAGCCTCACATCTACTTCCCATAATGAATTATGGGAATTATAGTTTGGCTTCAAGTGCTATATATGATCTGTTAATGATCCATGAACTTTCATCAGGAGTAGCTTGCATGACAAGCTGAGTCTGTCATACCAGTGTGCTCCACACTACTGTGGAACACTACTGTTACCAATCCTCTTTTGTCTTTTAGTCACTCTAGTACAATATTCGCCAATCCGGCTCTAGTATTTATACTGAGGTAAGTAATGTGAAACCTTTCAGATATTTAGGACTAGATCTAGATTTTTTTTATTAGTCATGGTAACTGCAAGCGAGGACCATTGACATTAAAGACATATAAAGAATTCCAAATGGCTTGCTTCTGAATGGTAGTTTTAAATCAAAACTCAATTAATCAAAATTGTTAATGATGTTGGAATGGAACTTTTCACTTAAATGTTCCATCATTTCTGAAAGAAAAAAATGTATAGGGAGATAAAGATACATACATGGAAAGACAAAGAATAAGCCGGGGGATCTGGGCTTATGAACCTTTGTTTAATTAAAACAATGGTTCATAGATTTTTAAGAAAAAATAATGTTTTTACCCTCTCCTTGAAAGAGTTGTATATAAAAGATCATACATTTCAGTTTCTCTATCATGTTGGTTGGAATAAACATATGACTACTTACTTTAGTTTTTTGAAAGCTTCTCTGCCACCAGCAACATAGTGCTCTCCACTTTGAATCTCATCTAGCTGACGAATGCGATGTCCACCACGGGGTGTATAAATATTCCGCACAGCTCCAAAAGGAGCATTCACACCACCTGTCACTTCCTTTAGAAAGACATCAAAACTGGACACCTTCTTCTCATGGATAACAACACGCCGGCCAGGGAAGAAAGGGTCTCCATTGCGATACACCATCACACTCTTCACCACAGGTTGTGACAGACATGTTGGCTTGGCACCGGGACTACTCATAGCCGTCTTTGCACTCTCCTGTCCTGGGTCCTGTTGGTAATGAATACAGTGGTTTGCAAACCTGTAGGTTTAAGAAGAATATAATTTATTTTCTTTCACTGTTTTTCTCTTGACAATTATCTTTGAATTCCAGTTTTGCAGTATAGGCACTGCATATACATCTACAGCATGACTGGCACGCCAGAGCAACTGCCAATAGTATTTCTATTTCTAAAAAAACAGGGAGGCTCTTAAAGTCTCCCAAAGGTTTTAGTTCCATAACAGTTCAAAGAGTCCTTCTGCTAGGCAACCAATTCTTGCCAGTCTCTTAAGAATAGTAAAGTCATCACGACTTCCTTCTCCTACATATTCATACAAACTAAAGATGCAAAGCAGAAATGCTTATTGCATACTGTGAAGAAACCACATTCTTCCCTAACTCTGCTGTTATGGAAGCCCCATAAAACCCACTTTTAAAAATGAAGTATCACATCTGCACTCCTTTTTTTGTTCATTCTGTTCTGTTTTCCTTATCTTCTTCACTTAAAAAATAAATAGCCATGAAGTGGCTGTCTAAATGAGTCTACCATGAAATTCAGAAGATAAAGGAAGTGTTAATTGTCAAATATTAAAAGGCACGCGTAATTTACAGTAATTTTAAGAGCAGCTGGCAGAAGCACAACAAGAAATGGCATAATATAGAAAAACCATATAGGGTCAATAGTTGGGAGGTTGCAAAAGTTATTTAGAAAATGTTCATATTAAAATGGAAATTTTTCAATGGAATAAAAAGTTGAATGAGATATTAGCATTCTTTACTGCTTCTACTGAAGACATTAAACAATAAGCAGAGAGGGAAAATTTTTAAAAGTGATTTCAATTATACAACTGACCTATACTGAAGTTAAAGGGTACCATGGTTCCCAGCATGTTAAAATGCCACTCCCCAAATTGATAATTATTATTATTGATTGAGAAGAAAAGTTTTTGCCTCTACTGTTATCAAATTATATTAGCAGAAAGGGATGCTTGCTTCTTCTTTTTTACAAAGAGAAGCATTAAAAATTTTAAGTCCCCTATATATAACCCTCCAAATTTATCATACAATGAATCACTTCAAGATCACTACATTTCCTTCCTCTGTCCTTTGGTTTCAAGGTGGCTATAGTTTCACTCCATTTTGGCCCATTTCATTCATTCAGATTTTGTCCTCCACCCTCCTGAATAAAGTAAGAAGGAAAACAGGACTCCAACTTGCTAGTCCAAACTTCTGTCTACTTGTTGCAAAGATGTGTCCTACATACATCCCACAGACCCTAAGTGTACACCAGGCCTAAGGCTGCTTTGGTGTTAACTACAATATTATTATATTTTCAGCATGATCCAACCACCAAAAAATTGACTGCTTCCTTCCTTCCCTCCTTCTCTCTCACTCACACACACACATCACATGCACACACAAAAACACACTTTATCTTATATCTTCCAAGAGGCTTTTTGCATTTCACCACCACTAATTGTGGTCACTTGATCCCAAAGGAGAGAAGTTTTTGCCTGGGGACCGAAAGCAACTGTGCCGTTTCCCTCCCACGAGCTACCGTAACTGTCAATGTAGGGAAAAAAAGAGGCGGCTTTCCATCCAGTTTAGACCACGCCGTCGACTTGCAGAGCCAGGCACTTACTTCCCTGGGTGAGAATGCCTCGAAAGCCACAAATCCGGGGCGGAAAGAGGGAAGGGAACCGCGCCAAGCCAGGACCGTCGTCCGGGCGTCGAGCAAAGAGCGGAGAGGAGAAAGCGAGAGAGGCACCTGAGCGCAGGCAGCAAAGTCCCGGAGCCTCTTTTCACTCGGGAGAGCTCGGCCGCCCTTCCTCTCTTCCTCTCCGCCTACCGCGGCTTCAGCTTTGGGCACCATGAGTTCTCCTCCCCAGGGGCGACCGAAGTTTCGAGGTGGTGCCGAAGCCGCGGCTGCCACAGCCAAGCGCCCTCATGGTTCCCGAAGTTGAAGAGAAGGCAAGCAGGGAAGGCGTGGCGGTTCCCGGCTGCGGGTTTCTGCTCCCAGAATGCTGGACTTTTTTTTTTTTTTTCCCTGTCCGCCGTTGCCAAGGTAACACACCTAGCTCGGGAGCAAGTGTGTGTGTTGGGGGGTGGGGGGTG
>JANHFT010004149.1:0-12898 GCA_032467955.1 Pseudoxenodon macrops | reverse complement strand
CCTGGAGGCCCTGCCAGGGACCTCCCGGGAGAGAAGATTTGCGCGGGGTCGTGGCTTCCCTAGCCTGATCCCCGAGCAAGGGAGAGAAAGGAGAATGGTGGCACCTGCGAGGGTGGGGGACAAGAGGTCCAAACGGTGCCCCCATTGATATCCTGGCCTAAGCAGGGTGAGGTCCCAAGTAGCTATGGGAGTCGTCTGAGCCTGGGGAGATTCAGTGGGGGAGAGTCTTGTAAGGAAAAATGGCACTTGGGACTCCCTGATTGCTCCCTAGGGGATTGGGTTCCAAACTGCTTTTGTCTGCCATTTTTCTTTTCTCCATTATGTCCTTGAAATAGGTCTTGTCTTTGCAAACCAACACCCTCCCTCAAGATGTTCTACTAGTGTCTCTTCAGCAGAGAGGCATTTGGCATACTTTCTCTCCTCCCTTCTCTCTTCCGCCCCATAGGAATGAAAGGAAATCGTAATTTGGCAATCTTTCATGCAACAGTGTTCTTCTGATTGAGAGGTGTGATTTAGTGATTATGGTGGGTTCAAGTCCACCCTGGACTTGATTTGACTCAAGTGGCTAGGAGCCCAACTTGTAGATGAGCATCAAGATAGCCCTTTTTTTTAAAAAAAAGTTTTTTTTATCCAGTTTATTTTAAGAATGTTAAATGATTTCTTATTACAGTATACTTAAAATCTTTATGATGGTTGCAGATGTATAACTGAAGCTTTAAAATCATTTATTCGTAGTCAATTAACTGTGCCATTAAAAAAAACACTTTGATAAGACAGCAAAACCAAAAAAAAAAACCTCAAGATTGGATGGAAAATATATTTGGCATTTTTTTTAATATTCTCTGAGTGTTCCTGGGATTAGTTGGAGCCATTCTTCCAGCCTTGAATATTCCTGTCACCACTAGGATTACTTTGGCTTTTACCTGCCCACATCCTCTCTAGTTCCTCCTTCAGGCGCTGGTATTTCTGCAGCTTCTCATATGCCTTCTTCCTGATGTTGCTGTCATTTGGTACCAGTACATCAAACATTGCTGCTATTTTCTGGTCCTTGTCTACTACCATGATGTCTGGTTGATTGGCCAATACCTGCCTGTCTGTCTGACTCTGAAAGTTCGACAGAATTTTAGCTCTCAGAATCTCCACAACCTTCTCTTGGATCTCCCATCTGGCCTTGGGAGAATCTAGCCTGTACAATGTACAGATGTTCCTTTACGCAGTACCAGCTACTTGCTTGTGCCATTCAGTATATGCTGGTCCTGCCTATATCTTACACTTCCGTTATTGTATGTTGGACTGTCTCTGAGGCCTCTCTGCATAGTCGGTACCTCAGGTCCTGTCTAGTGTGGTACACTCCTTGTTTCTATGAATCTGGTGTTTAGTGACTGTTTTCTGCTGCAATGATCAGTGCTTCAGCGCTGTCTTTTAGTCCAGCCCTTTCCAACTTTTGCTAGGATTTCCCCAATTTCCCAACTTAGCTGCCTGTCAGTGGTGCCAGCCTGTCCCATGCAAAGTCATGTCTTGCCACAGAGCTTTCTTTGCTTGATCCCATGTCTGTTGCTGCCTCAGGCATTCTTTCAGTAGTTCATCTTTGGATGCCATGTATACTTGGATGCTCTTAGTTTCTTCCAGCACATGGCTTTGACACTCACCAACCAATCAATTTGCATTCTTCTATGTTGCTCTAGGAGCAGAGAACTGAAGAGAGGCACGCTCTGCTCTCTCAGCTATGGACTCTGTGTTCTTCTGAGGAAGAACATTACAGAAAGGAGCAAAACAAAGAAGACTCTTACATCAGCCATTGATAGATCAGCTGCTAGGTGATTGCTCCTTTCATTGGCAACAGGTCCAAGAACAACCTCTTCCTCTTCAGTCAAGCATAGCAAGCTAAAACCATTTAATAAGAATGCCAATATGAAGAACCACCCTCTCCATTATCCTTTTACTTTTGATTGTTTAGTCTGATAGAAGGGCCTATTTTTCATTTTTAACAGGTTTGGGATACTTTGGGAGACAATATCTTTCTAAAAAGTAGTATAAAATGGAATGCCAGCCTATACCCTCTTATCTAGGAGTACTTTCACTTAGGACTTTTATCAAGGACTTTGTAGGAAATGACTAGGCTGTGCTTGAGGAAGGGGTCAAAGTCTCCAGTCCCTTCACATCCGCAAGAGATCTATCATAAGTCCAGCCCACCTTGAATTCCATTGACTCTTATCTACTGCCTATTGGGTTTAACCATTAGTAACTCAGATTTTTGTAGAGAGCTTCAAGCTCTGTCATTACCTAGGACTTCACCATTTGTTTGAGTGGAATCACCCACTCAGAAAATCAGAGTCAGTTAGATGAATTCTGCATAACAATTCTGTGCAGGACAGGAAAAAAATATGGAACATCGTACAATATCTTCAAATAGCTATGGTAGGAACTTTCATCTGGAAAGATCAGTTTTTTTTCCCCATGCTCAGTCTTAAGTCTTTGCTAATAGAAATTTTATTGAATTTTATTAAGAAATCAAAGGGTCATTGGCAATTTTCCAATATTTTTGTTCTTTGTAATAAAATAGTATCCTGGTCCAGACACATTTTTCTTGTGGGTCAATAATGTGTTTTCCTTTCATTTTATGAGAAATGGCTGGATTGCAGAATGAGGAAGTAGGAGAGGAGGAGGTTAAAGTCATTTTGCTGAAATGCAACATACCTGACACACAAAAGACATGGTACGCAAACAATATGATCCAAATAAAAGACAGTTGTAGAATGTTATCTGTGAGAAGTTATTAGTGAACCGAATGTGATTTCATAGTTAAATTTTAGCTGAGGAAAGGTCAAATAGTTACTGTAGGCAACCTTTCATAATATTGTGACTGCTAAAGCAATAGCATGTCCAGCTGTGGAAGTAGACTGAGAAAGAGAGTAAAAAAATAGACATTTTTCAAAAAGGATTTGGAGGTAGTCCACGGACTACAAAACAATCAATCAACCCTGGATCATTGCTCCTTTATAACCGCTATCAACAAAAAAAATCTCACATATTGTACTTTGGGAAAGATATGAGCAGAACACAGATTAAGAAAAAATAATTGCACTTGGCAAGCCTGAGAGAAGCATTGTACAATAGCAATGGCTAACAGATAGATGGGATCAAATAGGAAATATATGAATTTCTAGTTAAATTTCTAGGTCAGAATGGCATGTGTGTATAAAAATCATCATATGTAAAAACACCATATGTAAAACATGACTCAATGAAACACAGAATTGAAGAAGATCCTTGGATAAGAACCGAAACATCTTCAAGGTAAAACAAAGTCCAGTTGCCTTTTGAAAAGGCACCTTTGGGACAACCATGATCTGGATGACTGAGAATTTCCATAGAGACTCAGTAGAACCTAAGAAATTTCAGGGGGAAAGGCAAGCATTGTACTTTTCTACCTTCTGAAGCAGCGAACTCCAGACTTTAAAAGACTATTAAAACATGGATCATCCATGGGGCTAGTGGTAGTTGGGGCGGACTGTTTTTTGCTATCTTTGCTGGTGGTGGTGATGAGCTCCATTCCTTTTTATCAAAGAGGTTTTCAACCAAATATAAACAGTACAAATGTTAAGTTAGAAGACTAAAGAAAAAAGAGTAAAAAAGAAATAAAAAGAAAAATAGAAAACATTTTTTCTATATGATGAAGGGGGAAAAAGGAAAAAGTTACAAAGAAGTGACTTCCAATCTTAAGATAAATAAAGTTGGATTTTCCTTTTTTCAGCAAAAAGTTGACAAGGGTATTTATTTTATTGGTTTGAATGTCAGATTGTCAGAGTAGTTGGGTGATCTAGCAAATTAATACATTGTTAATGTATTTTTATTGCTTTTTAAAAGACAAAAAAAAGATAATTATGATAAGAATACATACATTGTCAAAGAAAAGAAATAAAATACATGGAACATGCTTTTTAAAAAAACTGAAAATTAAAACGGGGAAAAAGTATATCATTTTAAAATTAAATAGTTACAATTCTGTGTATATAATAGTATATATACCATGTGTCTGTAGTGTGTGTGTATAAATTATTCAAGTATGTATATATTTTTGGTATTTATATAACTATCAAAACCTATTGTATTTAGAATTAATGAATCCTATATTTTATTATACTTGTCCATATAAGATCTATATCTATTGGCAATTCACTCATACAGGAATTTTTTTTTCAAAAAATGGATGAATTATACCTGCAACCTTTTTTGCAGCTTTCTCGTGTATATTTCAAAAGTCCTCGTATTGTAACTCCACATTTAGCGATATTGATTATAACACTATGCTAACTAAAATTAAAAGAAAAATTATTCTGAATACAAAAAGATTATTCATGCTTTTAAAAAATTATAGCTTATGCATTCAAACACTCAATATTATAAATGAATGTTCTTCTCTCTGAATAAAGACTACAATATTTATTTTATTTATTTATTTATTGAATTTATATTGCCGCCTATTCGCCCATGGCAACTCAATATAATATTATTAATATAATGGACAGTTCAAAATCAGCTTAAGATTTTGACTTCAATGGACCTTTCTCATACTCAAAGTTGGATAAGTGATTTTCAAGAAATACATCATTAACCAAGTTTCAAAATTAATATCAAATCAACTGAGATAATCCGGACTCTAAAGCTAAGAAACATCAGGCCTGGGTACTATGATGAAGGAAGACCACCAGGGTTCTAGGTTAGATTGGGAAGTTTAGAACACATCCCAAGAAAACTCATGGCAAGCCAATTCCATTTTGTTACCCAAAGAAATCCCCCAATTTGGATGTTGATTAAGCCACAAGATACAAGCTCAACTCAGGAGAAGCTTGCTACTGATAGATTTTTATAAAGTCTGAAAACTTTGGTTGCATATCTATCTTTTAAAAAAAAACCAGTCCTGATTTCAAAGCAGGTGATGATAAAAGCACTCAGGAATTTTTCCTTTCTTTTTATCTCAGCATTCAGGAAAGAAAATAAACTCTCCCCTGCTGTGAGCTACAAAGAAGATAGTTAACCATTACCAAAAAAGTAATTTGGTGTAAAGCAGCTTTTGATGTACTGCAGTTACTGGTTAACACTAGTTGTGTTTTTCAATTTAGTCCTAAATTAATACATATGAAAGTGGAGCATTATCATTTCATCTACAAATTCCTTACCTGTGTGCTTTTTAATTTTATATGATTTATTATTTTTTTAGTCAGTGAGACAAATAGCAATGTTTAAAGGTTTGTGCTGCTGGACTCAATGGCGCTGACCTAGCTCTGAGAGGTATTTAGAGAAAGATACCATTTGTTCACATTATTTCATAATTAATATCCATTAAAATACTGCTAAGGAACATGGCCCAGTTTGATCCATGCTTCAGTCAACCTATAAGCTGTGGGGAGGAAAGGTTATGCCACATAGAGAAAAAGTTATTTGGTTTTGATCATGCTAATCACTACAGTGTTCAGTTTTAGCTTTGGAATTGTCTGTACAGTGATATACAGAATACCAGTAATATCTAATACAGTTGAAAACCAGGAATTGCTATTCCCTTATAGTTGTTAATAAATAAAGCCACTTTCCATTTATAGATTTTATAATATTTATATACATTTCTTAAATATATAAAGATTATGTCAATTATAGTCCTTGTTCATGCTCTTTACCTCAAGTTTGAAAATAGCTTATAATGTAAAACTTGGAAGGCAAGAAATAGTATTTAAATATCTAACAATAGTTAATCTATTAAAATCGATTTTAAGCTACCTAAAATAAAATCAGTTCTGTCTGATAAATGCAACCATTTCGAGATTTTACACACACACACACACACCACATCACTGCCATGAATATACTGCATTGACAGGTATATTTACTATGTCTATGTACAGCCACGGTAAATTTCATTTGAATATTATTGCTTCAGAATGTAATGCCACTAACAGTAGTTTCTCAGTGACTTGTACGTTGAGAAGTAATGTTTAAACTGCTGTGCTGCAAACTTGTTCTGAATATATTTGTTGTGGACTTTGCAAGAAGTTGCCCTAGTGCCCCCTAAGAAGGAGCTTCAGTATACCTAAATGAAAGTAAGCTTTAGCAAAATAATTATGCTGTTTTATTTCTAAATATATACACTTTTGTAGGGGTATGTTTAAGATCAATATTACGAAAAAAATAGCCCAGATAACAAAACGAATACAATCTTAGACTATAAAAAGAAAAAGAAAACCATTCTTCCTCTAATAATACAGAATTATTGCAATCTAACACAAGTTTAAGTTCCAGCCATTGGACAAAGAAATGAGAGGCAGGAGTGACTCCTTTTTTTATTCATCTGTGGGACAGCGGATGAAACAAGAACACCAAAAATACAGTGTACCAATGCACAATGTTGTTTATGAAATAAATGTAGGGTTGTTGTTGAAACTAAATTGTGTATGTTAAAAAGTAATTTGGCTACTTCCCAAAAGTAATATAGAGGGTGACCAGTAAAACGTGTCCAACAAACCTACATCAAATCATCACAGGAAAGTGGTATTCACATCACATGATTATTTCAAATGATCTCTGAATACAAAGAAATTAAATGAATGAAACAATGCTCTTTTAATAGTCTGGTATTAATCTAATTCTTTTTCTAGATATGTTCTGGCAAGAAAAAATGGATGGTGAAAATATTTAATTTGTGCAACTCTGTCAACAGTAATTGAGAATGCGCGCAAGAATAATAGGCTACAACGGTGATGGTGAACCTTTGTGGTGCCGAGTGCTCAAAGCACGGACACGCAACCCCAAAATGCTATGCGAATGCCCACACATGCACCCTGTCCCCCATGCATGCACAGCAGAGATACAAAAACCAGCTGGCTGGCAGGAGGCACCTGCGCATGCATAGTGGAGCTGGGCTGGGGTGATGGCTGGCATGCCCCCAGAAAGGGCTCTGTGTGCCACCTGTGGCACATGTGCCATAGGTTCGCCATCACTGGGCTAGAATTATTTACAGGCTCAGGATAATACAGAAGAATTGCTGCTTTCTTTTCCATACAGTAATTCTTTATATGTATTTTATTAAATTTATATGCTACCCATATCAATGTTCAGAGACTATTAGTATCCATTTTTTGGAGAACCATGTTCTGACATCTACTAACATCAAAAAAATTATTTAACCTACTGCCACCTGCTGCAGGTACACAAAATGACTGTTCTTTTATACAAAAATAATTTGCAAGGTTTTAGAAATCTAAGCAGATTGTTCACCTAGAATACTCGTGTTTTCATCTTATGTCTATTCGCACACACCTAAAATAGACATTAAGAAAAAAAAGTGGAAAAATGAATTGCATTGCATTGCTCATGAATTAATGTATTATATTACTATACCAATAACTTGTCTTGATGGTCCTAGAAACATGCTCCCCATTTCAGTCTCAAAATTATCCAAATAATGCAAATATTTATGCTGTCTGCATCAATCATTTGGCTTTCCCAAATGTAGGAACAATGTTGGCTTTTTTGAGCCTAATGGTAACACACTACTCAAGAGAATAGGAACCTCTAAAGCTGAAACTTTACTGAACCAGAGTGTTACAAAAGCTAAGTATGTGCACAAGAATTCTACACCGAGTATTATCGTAGAACATTATAAATTTCTTCGTCTCTTTTATCGACTTCGTTTTCCAAGTATTACAAAAAAGTAAGATATACGTGGCATGCAAACGACACAGACGACTTTTTTTTCCCCAACTTAAGTGTTGTGTGACTGGTTACGATTCGGAAATGAGCATCTTCGAAATTTGTTAAGATTTTATTATGCATTCTCAGGTCTCTCTCATTTCCAGCGCAAATGGAAATTTTGAGATACCCCGTTTGGGTAGGTTAATAATTAACAATCGCTAAATATACGTGGGGGAAAAAAAACTTGTTTTTCTTTCGTTTGTTTATTTTTAACGCGGGTGTGTGTGTGTGTGTGTCAAAATTCCGCTTAGCCTTAAGGCCTCAATGTATTCAACATCCGGTCCAGCCTCAACTTTTATTACATGCACAAAGCACTGCGTTTATATTGCGTTTGCGGTATTCCCGGTATGCTCCGCCACCACTCCTAATTTGCACGGCCCCCCTTTCTCCAGTCGCTGCAGGCCGAAGCGGACGGGCTCCTCCTCCGGAGCGAACTTGGCTGCAACTCCACCCCTTCGATGTCCGTCGGTAGCGGAAGCTGCGCGCTTGGGAGGCGCAAAGCCCTCGGAGCGGTGGCAGACATGGAGTGCGTCCGCCTTTTGAGGCAGCGGCTGCGGCCTGGCGTGCACTGTTTCTTTGCCAGGCGGCTTTGCTGCAACTGCAGCCGCCGCTATGGTCCGCTCCTGGGAGGGAGCTCGTGGCGCTTTCCAAGTGGGGCGCCGCTGGGGTGCGGATCCGAAAAATGCCGGTGGCGCCGAAGTGGCGGACAGACCTTACTTTGCGCATGTAAGTCGTGCCTGCAGGCGCCGTTTGTGTTCGTCTGCACTGCCTTTTGTGAGAAATAAATCACACGGGTTTATTCTCTGGAAAAGAGGCACAGACCGTTGCTGCCTAAGCCCTATGAACTCCAGCAGAAATCTCTGCACCCGGGTATGAATAATAATGATTGAACCATTGGGCGTCCTGGAAAGTGCTCCGAGGTTGTTCAGTGAGGATAAAAAAAGGGGCTACAACTTTGCATCTTGAGGGTTGGACTTTTCCCCACAGACTTTAACAAGCTTGAACTTCCTTGTACTCAGAAGAAAAAAAAGGTTTACTGAGTATTGTACAGATTCAATTTACAACCACAGTTGAACCTAAAATTTCCGTTGTTAAAGTGAGTTTTGCCCCATTTTATGACCTTTCTTGCCAGGTTTGTTAAGTGAATCACTGGCGTTGATACGTTAAGTAACCTGGTTGTTAAGTGAATCTGGCTTCTCCATTGACTTTGCTTGTCAAAAGACTGCAAAAGGTGATCACATGACCTTTGGACCCAGCAATGGTCAAAAGTAGGAACCAGTTGCCAAAGCATCTGAATTTTGATCACTTGATCATGGGGCTGCTACAAAGGTTACAACTGAAAAACTTTTTCCAGTTCCGTTATAACTTTGCATGGTCACTAAATGTACTGTTGTAAATCAAGGACTACCTGTAGTGTGTGTTTTGAGCAGCTGAATGGATTTTCAGTCCTTTCAGATTTGTTTGGAGTTTGGATCAATGTGAGGTTTGAATCCAGTCCTTAACAGTTCTTGAGAGATGCTGTGTGGCATAATATTGCTGTAATAATATACTAAATTTATATGTCACCTGCTTCCCAGCAACTCTAGATAGTTTACAGTTAAAAACATTTAAGAACAAAAAGCAACACACAAAAACAACACAAACCAAAAGAACAATGACAAAGAAAACAAATCAAGAGAGGCACACACACACAAAAAGATGACGGAGACATTAGTCAGCCTAACCAAAGACCTGGGCAAAGAGCCAGGTCTTTGGTGGTCTTTGAAATATCAGTAGAGAGCCATTTGGGGTGGAATTTCATTCCAGAGGGCAAGTGCTACTACAGAAATGTTTCCAAAGTCTAGACAGATGGCATTGTTTAATCAGTGGAATGTGTAGTGCCCCAATCCTACCAGATCAAGCTAACTGTACAAAAACAGTGGGATATTATATTATTCCCACTGTTTCTTTACTTCCTAACTTGCAAGAATTCCAATTGAATCCAGAGGTTTACATGCAACCAAGAGGAGGCTCTGTTTTGACCTTAAAATGAATATCAAGATCAGGATAAAGGGTGGCAGCCAAAATACAATTTCTCTTTCCACCCCACACCCACCCCTCCCACTTCTGACATGAAATTTTGAGTTAAAATTGCCATCACATATGGAATACTGCATTATCCCGCTTTTTTTCAGCATGGTTTATCTCAAAGTGACACATGTTGTAAATGCAGATTTAAAAAATGCAAATAAAAAAGGCTTTGCCCCAATTGTAGCTAGCTCTATCACAAGCATATCTTTTGGGAAGGGAAGGGGCTCTGTCCCCATCATCTCATGGCTAACAGAAGAACAAAACGGGCTTGAGTCATGGACTTAAAATAGTGTCCCCCACCCCAAATACACACCTTGTTTCGGCATTATCTTGGGAAAAACTAAGATATGTAAAATCTAGAGTTTATCAGACATTACCTTGGAGGAAAGTAAGGGTTTACAGTGATTAGGACAGGACAGGACAGTCAAGATTCAGATTGGCCACAGACCTCATGCCAGTTCATTTTAATGCTGATTTAAAGATGAGTGAGATCTTCAGCTTTTAATGCAGAAAGGCCTATTATCCATGTTCGGTAGAAATTATGTGTATGTGTATAAATTATTACGATTTCTCAAATAATTCCTTTGGCTTAAACAAAGCATTACAAATTTGCTGTAACATAAGGAGATCATTTTCTTAACCTTGTCTCAATCACTGGACAGATTGGGGGCAATTTTGAAGATACATACGGTAACTTGAAGAGAAGGAGACCTTTGCACGCACAAATGTTTCTTGTCCTCTGCTGTCTCCTTGAAGAATTCATTAGAAATCACCAAACTGTTTTACTTTCTGAGAATAATCTAGTTTGTCATCAACACCTGTGAAAGTTTTGATCACTAATAAGATTTGTAAGTTAAGGGTGCTAATATTATACAATTGCTGATTATGCCAAAAATAGATTATCTGTATTCAGTGACATAGCCTGGCCAATATTGCTTGGGTTTGGGAGCTAAGTAGGATGGGCCTAGTTAGTGCTTGGATAGGAGATATTAAGGGATTATCAGGGATGTAGCCTAAATTTAGAATTTGGGGAAAAAATCTCAGAAGTCCATCACTTTTATCTTGTTGCCAATAAAACTGTTTTTGTGTCTGCAATGTAACCAGGAATTGAGCTGTGGGGAAATTACATTTTATTCTACGACATCTTTTCTCAAGGTGGATGGTATTTATTGCTGAACAACTTTCCTGCTGATTCTTCACATAGCTATCTTTTTATTAATAGCATTTCTCCTCTGCTTCTCTCTATTCACTTTAGATGCTCTTTCTCAGCACTACAGTACAGAGGTGACTCAGGCTACTTTAGCCAGTGTGGCACCAGTGTTTTCAGTGGTAAGTATCCCTCTGCAAGGCCATGATATAGAAAGCCCAATTGAAAGACAACTTATGCAAACAGAGGGGAGGGGGGATGCTGCGGGAATAGAGATGGAAAGTGACAGATGAAATGCAGGGTTCATTTACAACGTTGGGTTGCAGGCAGGGTAGAAAAGAAATAAGAAATAAAATATTGTAAAAATTGGAAGGGCTAAAAATAATTCATCTGGCATTGGGCCAGTTAGGAGAAAGTATGTATGTATCAATTGTCAATAAATGAATAGAGAGACAGATCTAAAGACACTTTTTCCCAGTCATGTGACATTCTAGATAATCTCTGCTGGCTATCGATTTTGGAAGCTGAAGTCAAATCTCGAGGTCTATCATTTTAGAATTAAACTGCGATAAATCTTTCATACAATTGACTTATTCTCATACCGTTAACCATTATGCTAGTTTCTGTTTGGATGTCTTAGTTTATAAAATAATGTTCACATCTACCATTCTAACCATAGCAGAAAACAGTGTATTTTTCAAAACACTCTTCATTACGTGAATTGTAAAATTCATTGTATTTATTCATTTTACAATTATTGCCCTATTTCTGAATATATAAAATTCAATAGAAATCTGTCTTAATTATACATGATACTTATGAATAGTGGAAATACTACCCATATTAAATAGGACAAATTTTATTTAATTTCAGAAAATGCAATTGTCTTGTTTAAAAAATTTCCATTTCCTTCCTTTTAGATGAAATTTGATAAAGAAGGCAACGTTACCTGCTATGGTATGTAGAATTCTTTTTTACTTACAAATTCAAGAATAATATTTTACAGCCATGTTAGAATTTTTAATAGATAATTGCAACATTAATAGTTTTTGGCAGTTTATCATCAATTGTTAATACTTTCTGTTAAACTTCAGGTAATTATTGTATTTGTTGAGGTGATAACTTTGAGAAATAATCTGCTTGCCTCAAATGGTCTACGTTTTCATTTCATATTTCTATACTTTCTTTTTGGGGCAGAAAGAAAGAAAACAGAATTATATCAGGAACTAAGTCTTCAAGCACGAGATCTACGGTTTCAACATCAAGTAAATATAACACCCAGGAGCAACAAAATTATTATGAGAATGGAGGTAAGAAAAATATATGAAAACAGCTTTTAGTTATTTGGAAAACTTCTGAAATTTTTGCACATGGCAAATTGAAGTAACATATTTATTTTCCTTCTTATCTTACTGATAAGTAAAATATGGTTTACCTCCTCCTTCTCCCCAAAGTCTTCCAAAACACCTTGCATATAATCAGTAAAAGGAGTTTCTGCCTTTTGGTTAGTGCAATATCAGTGTTTCAGAAAACATTGGACTAGGAGATGAGGTGAGGTGAAACAAACTCAGGAACGAATTGAATTGTGCCACTTAAAATGGCAAAACATAATGGAAATGGGTGAAAAAGAGCACAGTAGATATGAGCCGATACAAAATATCTAAATTGTGTCAAAGAGACCTAGAATCATATTTTTATTTTATCAAGGAACCTGGTAGAAAATGTTAGAGACAGTCTTTTTTCGCCTAATCTACTTCAGAGAGTATAAGAGGACAGTGAGGATGAACCTATGACACGCTATGAGCCATTTCTGAGGGCACGCGAGGCGGTGCCTTGTCGGGTCCAGCATGCTTACGCGCGCTGGCCAGCTGATTTTCAGCCTTGATTTTCAGCTGTTTTTCACCCTCCAGAAACGTCAGGAGTTTTCAGGGAAGC
>JANHFT010004148.1:25255-35632 GCA_032467955.1 Pseudoxenodon macrops | reverse complement strand
ACATTGTTTCCACCGGGCCGGCCGGGAGACAAGCCGCCGGGCCAGGGACCTTCTCCCAAGGGCGCCTGTGTTTTCTTGCGCAAAGCGCCTTTACGCGCGCCAGCAGCACCGGCCGACGGGCAAGGGGAATTCCAGGGCTGGGGATGGGGGAGAATGGAGGGAAGGGGGGCAGCTGGGGAAGGAGCCCGGCCGCTTGACGCCGACACTCGGGCAGGTTATTTCGCGGGCAGGTCCCGCTCGACGAAGTGAGTCCTGGCTGGGTTGGGGTGACAGCCGGGCGTCCGGGCGAAGTTGGTGGTAGGAAAACCGCTCCGGCCTTTTTTCTAGCGTTAAGAAACCCACGTGGAGCGACAATAACAAAGCGACGGAGGACTCAGCCGGCAGAGAATCTCTCTAGGCGGTCGCTAAGAGCCACGGAGCCCGATGTCGTGCTTAGTCCTCAATCTAACGACGGGGAAACACTAATCTGAAAATGCCCTTTCTTTTTCTTTAATTTTTCTTTCCTTCCTCTTTTCTTTTTTTCTTTCTTTTTCTTTCCTTTCTTTTTCTCTCTCTCCTCCCTTTCTTTTTATTTCTATTTTCCTTTGTCTTTCTCTCTCTCTCCTCCCTTTCTTTTCATTTCTTTTTATTTCTCTCCTTCCCTTTCTTCCTTTTTCTTTCGCCTAGGGCAGTGTTTCTCAACCATGGCAATTCTAAGATATCTGGACGACTCAGATAGAGCTGAGCCACCCCCGATGTCGTGCTTTGTCCTCAACGGGGAAACTCTACTCTCAAAATGCCCTTTCTTTTTCTTTAATTTTTCTTTCTTTCCTCTTTTTTTTCTGAATTTCTTTCTTTTTCTTTCCTTTATCTTTTTCTCTCTCCCCTCCTCCCTTTCTTTTTCTTTCTTTCTCTCTCCTCCCTTTCTCTTTCTTTTTCTTTCACTCTCCTTCACTTTCTTTTTCTTTCGCCCTACAGCAGTGTTTCTCAACCGTGGCAATTTTAAGGTATCTGGACTTCAACTCCCAGAATTCCCCAGGAGTTAAAGTCCAAACATCTTACAATTGCCAAGGTTGAGAAACACTGGCCTAGGGGCATATCTTACCCCCTCGCCCTTTTCTGCTCGCTTTATGACTCCCAACCACCACCACCCAACCCCGGCGGACAAGGCCTCAGGAAAAAAAGCGCTTTGTATGCGCTCAGGGAAACACGACCCAAACCCCCTCAGGCGCGCACCAGCAGAGAAAACTGAGAGAAGCGCCCTCGCCCAGAAGGCCCCTGGGAAACCTAAGCCAGGCCGGGCCTAGCCACGCGCCGGCGGCGGCGGCTGGGGTTGCCTGGCGACGCGGCGAGAGAAGGCCGCCGGCCTTCAGCCAGTGCAGCTCATTCCAAATCCGAGGAATTTGCAAGAGGGGGGGGGGAAGACGGGGACGGACAAGCAGACGCCGGAGCGCTCTTGAAAAGGGAAGGCCCGAACCGGGCTGAGAGTCAGAGCGGGGGGGTGAGGGAGGACAAGGACGAAGGAACGAGATGGTGTCCCTCCCCTCCCGGCCTTCTTCGCCCTCTGGTTGCTGCGTCTCAAGCCGCCCCCGTCCGTCCCCGCTTGTAGCCCGGCCCACCCCGCCCTGCCGTCTATCGCCGACGGCTGCTTGCGGGCAGGTCCACTTCCTCGTCGGTTGAACCATTTGCTCGTCTCGGCCCATTGAGAAAGCGCGGCCTACGGGCCCCCTCAAGGCAGGCAGGCAGACAGGCAGGCAGGCTGACTAGTACCTGCTTGAGTCATTTCCCTTTCACCCCCGTTTTCCTCCGTCAAAAAGGCAGCGGAATAAAATCTGATCTCTTCGGCCGTTTTCCAAGGGGTTGAAAGCTCCGCTGGTTGAATGAAAGGCGTGAATTTTCTGCCCTTTCAAAGTAAATGCCTCAAAGGTGCTTTTTTCAAAAGGCAACTGGACTGGGGGGTTTGTTTGGTTTTTGTTTGGGTTTTTTTCCCCCTTGAGTAAAAAGAATAAAACGTGAAAGAATATTATGGCAGAAATTGAAATACATACATTTTGTTTGGGGATGTTATAAACTGTACTTCTTTATCCTAAGTGTGATTGGACGGACAAGGGACTTGTCTCAGGTGCTAAGCTCCCAGGGCATATACAAAGCGCAATGTCATCGATCATAAATCATAATTACCACGATACATCATAAGATACAAGCAACAAGAGATAGGAGAACCTAGTAGAAGAAGATGAGAAAGGTGAGAAGGATAATAGTAATACAGCCCTGCTATATGGGTACATTTTTTGACTCGGTTAATAACTCTGTTCAGAGAAAATGCATTGCTTGGTTGTTTGTATATGGGTTTGTTTTTTAAAAAATAAACAGAACAAAACGTTTCGCTTCTCCTCCCGAGAAGCTTCATCAGTTCATCTGATCATTCTTCATCGGTTCCATTCATCTGATCTTCAACAGATTCACCGGATGAAGCTTCTCGGAGGAGAAGCGAAATATTTTGGGGGTTTTTTACTCAAAGAAACTGAGAAGAATCCCCACAGACATAAAGACACAAGCGGGTGCATAAGGAGAATAAAATGCATTCATCAAGAATAAAAAGATACAACAATTAGTGATAGCCAAGGTTACTAATAAGCTATCAAATCGTACTAGGAAAACAAATAAAAACAATATCAATTGAAAGATACAAGATACAAGCAACATGATTATAGTGATAAGTGGGCCCAATATTTCTGTTGCTAAGTGAGTTTTGCCCTGTTTTATGGACCTTTCCTGGCACAGTGTTTAAATGAAAAACTGCAGCAGTTAAGTTTAGTTACATGCTTGTGAAGTGAAACTGGTTTCCCCACTGATTTTGCTTGTCAGAAGGTCAGAATAGGTGATTCACATTAACTCCGGGGACATGGCAATCGTAATAAATACGAGTCTGTTGCCAAGTGTCTGAACTTTGAACAGGTGACTATGGAAATGCTGCAACCGTTGTACGTAAGTGTGAAAAACAGTTGTAAGTCATGTTTTTCATGTTAGGGATGCGGTGGCTCAGTGGCTAAGACACTGAGCTTGTCTCTCACAAAGGTTGGCACTTCGGCAGTTCTAATCCATAGTGCTGCATAATGGAGTGAACTCCAGTTACTTATCCCACCTTCTGCCAACCAAACAGTTCGAAAGCATGTAAAAAATGCAAGTAGAAAAATAGGGACCACCTTTGGTGGGAAGGTACCTGTGTTCTGTGCGCCTTCGGTGTTTAGTCAAGCTGGCCACATGACCACGGAAACGTCTTCGGACGACTAGCACATATGTGTGAGGCGAACCTTTACCTTTACCTATAACTGAACAGTCACTAAATGAAAGGTTGTAACTCGAGGACTACCTGTATAGTCATGTTTGAAGTCAGGAAACTTAAAACTGCACCAAGATCTTTAGGATAACCCCTTTGGCTTCTGAGATCCATTAAACAACTACAAAAAGGGCAGCCTTTTCCATTCTTCACTGCCTGGATGTTTCAGATAATTGTTAAAAGAATAAAACTGTAGGACACACACACACACACAGAGGAGGTCAATCAGGCTTATTTTATTACCCTGTTACTACCCTGAAACCAGGGGTGAAATTCAGCAGGTTCTGACAGGTTCTGGAGAACTGGTAGCGGAAATTTTGAGTAGTTCGGAGAACTGGCAAATACCACTTCTGGGAATGGACATTTTGCAATATCCTTCCCCTGCCATGCCCACCAAGCCATGCCCACCAAGCCACACCATGCCCACCAAGCCACACCATGCCCACCAAGCCACGCCCACAGAACTGGTAGTAAAAAAAATTGCATTCCACCACTGATTCAAAGGCCTCAATTCTTTGGTGCTCAGCCTTTCTTTCTTTCTCAGCCTTACACACAAGAATGCAGTCAACTAAAATTCAACATTAAATTGCTGCCAGAATTCAGGAGGGATTGGACTTGTTTGTGGCAATGTATGCTGACACATGTAACTCTGCTTTTCAGTTCTGCCTGCTCTTCTCCTACACACTTGCTTGGTGGGTTGAGAACTTGCTAGATCTCTTGCATCTCACTTCTTGGGTCATCATTGTCTCCAAGATCTTGGAGCTAAGCCTTCAGCATTCATTTTGAACCTCAGACCCTAAGGATATACCATTAGTTGAAGGTAAAAGAAAGGAGGGATGGGAGAACTGGTGAAATATGATTTTGTGTTGATGTTCATTTTCTGCTGACAATTGGTGGGCAAGGGAAAAATTCATCTATGGTATAGCAGATTATTGCTGTTTTTCCAGTACTGAGCATAGAAGAAGAATGAAACACTTGATTCATCTATACCATTTCATATAGTAACCTGAAACTGGAAAGTCCTGCCTGAAAATGATTATGTTATCACTTTGGTCTCTTCATCTCTTTCTCCCTCCTTCTCTCCCTCTCTCCCTCTCTGTCTCTATCTCTCTCTAACACACAGAGCTGCACTGAAATATTACTGCCATGCTGAAGTGATTTAGATGTGCTTAATATGGTGGCCTAGATGAGCAGTGCGGTGAAAATGCTCACCTCTCATTCGGAAGGTTGAGAGTTCAATCCTAGGTAGTGACAGATATTTCTCTATCAGGGCACCAAGCCAAAAGATCTGCTCTGAACGTCACAGAGGCATCAAGAAGGGCATCCGGCCAGTCAATGCTCAGCTCCATTCAGTTGCCCCAACCCCACCTCAATAAAAGGGATTAAAAGAAAAAAATGGTGGTCCATATAGGAATGTCACTACTTTGTAGAACCCAAACACACTTTCCCACAATCACTTCTAGATTCCTTCTTCAACCATCAAAGCTAAACATTAAACCAGAAGATACACTATGAGGCTGACCTAAACTTCAGGTGCTTTTCAATCTCGTGTCCAATCTGTCACAGCAAAGAAGAAAATTGGGGAAATCACTCTTAACATTTCCCAATGCCGTAATCCATCTATACATGTTAGTTGTCAAGATATTTGTTTACGACGCCCTTCCTAAATGCTAGAGGGAAAAGGACGATGATAGCTAAGATGAGGATAATCATAAAGACATCACATTATTGAAACTGAGGATTTGCAATGTATTTGACAGGCCTATTTATCAATCTACTGATACATACACAATAGATTAATCTAGCATAGAAAAGTATGTTGCCTTAGGTAAGGAACACTGAATCTGCTTGTTATTCCTTCCTTCAGGATCACCCCATTCCGTCTTAGAGCCTCAGGGCACTTACTGGGCCTGTGCTCTACAGATATGCTGAGGGCAAACATTAAGTGCCACTACTCTAAGTCAATGAGCTGGTATGATAGACTAGCTACAAAAGGTTCCCAGGCTTTCTCCCGCAAGAAGCTGACAACTTTGAGTAGGTGCCCTGAGGCATCAGCAAAGTAATGTTTCAAGGAGTTTAACAGCGGCATCTTGCTTGTAGTAGGGATGCAAAACACAGGGATTGTAAATATGTCATTGGCCCAATTCATCAGGGCAATCCCTGCTTTCTTACAATTCACTTTATCCAAACAGCCTGAATTTTCACGCTTTTCTTCAGAACGACCATTTCAAGCAACCTTGTGCCACAGTTCAGGGGATGTTTCTGCTGATATTTCTTGCAAAGAAGCTGCGTCAACACGAACTCTACACGCACGTACATTTTACACTTTGAGTAGAATATCAGGAACACAAGTACATGCTATCTTGATTGAAGGAAAAGACTAGTTAGTCCATCATCCTTATCTTTTATTTCGCAGGGCTAAACTAAATCCATCCGGAAGGACCTGTGGCAACTGTCGTCTCTTACTGTTGTCCTCCAGAAACTGGGTTTCCATACTGCATTGTTTGTAGATATTAAGCATTGATATATTGATAACTGCTAATAATCCATTTTAGAGGGGATTAGTCTAATGCAGGAGTGGGCAACCATGGCAACTTTATGATCTGTGTACTTCAGCACCCAAAATTCCTGAACCAGCATTGCTGACTCAGGAATTCTGGAAATTGAAGTCCACAGGTCGTAAAGGTGCCATAGTTGCCCACTGCTGGTCTAACAGGTTAGACTCAGAGGTGGGCTGCTGGGGGTTCGTAGGGATTTGGGAGAACCTCTAAGCTAAGATTCTGTGCAGTTCGGAGAGCCCCTGCTCACCCCACCCCTCCCAGGTGTCCCCACGGGGTCCATTTTAGATGCAGGTAAGTGCAGGGTGTGCATGGATGCACAAGGAGAACGAAAAACAGGCCTACCAAAAGTTCAGGAAGGCCGGAAACAAAGGCCTCCAGAGAGCCTCCAGAACCTGAGGAGGCCGTTTTCATCCTCCCGGGGGCCCGAGGAAAGCCTCCAGAGCCTGGGGAGGACAAAACCGCCATCCACCGCTGTGGTGCAGGAGGCCAACTATGCTACGGCCACCATGCCTACGCCCACCCAGCAACCAAGCAGAGAACCCCTTGCAAAAATTTGTGAAGCCCACCCGTGGTTAGATTCCCTTCTTCATGAATTTGTAGTCCTCTGCACAGCACTGAAGTCCTTTAATAGAAGGCTCCTCTCCGGGTCTGTAGACGCAGAGGATCTAAATATCCATTTTATTTCCGCAGGTTTCCCTACAGGCCCATTATGAAAAGGAAGTGCAGAGTTAAATCTTCCTTGTTTATTTCAACAGCGATGCAGTATGAGAAAGGCAGGCTGAGATTTCATTATGCAAGACCAGTGCCGCGTGTCACAGTGCTCCCTTAAGTAATAAGTTTCTTTTCCCCAATCGACATCCTTCTCAGGGATGACAAGAAAGACTGTTGGAGCGGGTTAACTCACCACAAGCCAGAACAGGAGATGACAGGTTGAGCTAATGGAGTCCCTTCTAATGGCTTGGAAGTTGACAGGGCCTGATCTGCAGTGTTTTGAGCACCTAGTGCCATTCCTCTGGAGTTGCCTGGAAATGACATCTAAGAGAAGACAGCTCTGGGGAGTTGGGTTGGGTTTGTCTGCACTGCTATGCAGCATAGTTTTGTTCAACTAACATTGTCTTTCCTTACTCTCGTCAATAGCTTCCTTCTTTCTCCCTATCAGTTGTTGGAAGAAATGTCCATCTGGGTTCAGTTTCAAGTGGGCAGAAAGACGCTGGAAACATGGAGGCTGCTTGGAAAGATGGTTTTAATGGAGCAGAACCATTAAGCACATGGTCCTGGTGCAGCTGAACACATGGACTGGAGAGGGAGAGGTATTTATACCAGGGGTGGGTCCCGGATATTTTTGCTGCCAGTTCACTCAGGGTTGCTTTGTGTGTGCAGCAATCAAAAAATAGCTCCTGCGCATGTGCAGAAGCAAAATCCAAGATGGTGGTGCCCACAGAGACACTGAAGAAACTGGCTCCATGATGTCATTGCCGAGCTACTAACGGTTCTAAAGAACTGGTTAGAACCGGTAGGAACCCACCTCTGATTTATACCGTCTCTTGGGCTTTGAACTTGAGCTCCCTGTTCCTGTGACAAGGGCATATATTCTATTGACTGTCAGACTCTCAGGGGGGCTATGTGCAGGGGGTCACAGCTAACTTTGTAGGTTGTCTGTGTCCCAGGCTTGGTTGAATCTTGCTGAATGATGCAATGTTCCCAGGTGGTTGTGCCATGTAGCGACCTCTGCTGATAGAGAATCCTATTATGCCGGGGTTGACAGGTTCTGATAGGTTCTGGAGAACTGGTAGCAGAAATTTTGAGTAGTTCGAAGAACCAGCAAATATCACCTCTGGCTGGCCCCAGAGTGGGGAGGGAATGGGGATTTTGCAATATCCTTCACCTGTCACGTCCACCAAGCCACACCACACCCACCAAACCATGCCCACAGAACTGGTAGTAAAAAAATTGGATTTCACCACTGCTATTATGTCCTGGAGGGTCATGTCTTTTGTCTTGTAGATAGGATGGATTGTATTTACCTGTGGGGGCAGGGAGCTGGGGCTGAGTTTCTATCTCCCTTAAGATTTCTATTTCTCTTTCAGGGGAAATATTGAATCTGCCTTTATAATATTTCCTAAAATATTTCATTCCTCTAGGAGAGGGGTGGGTGCTAACTTTCTACACCGTGAAGCACAGCTACCTTTGTGAGGTGCGACTTGGAAACCAAAGAGACTTCCAGACATTTGGAGAACAACACTTACGAAACAGGTGAACTCTTCAGGTTTCTTCCCTGTTCTCTTCCACTGCTTTGCATTGCACCATCTGGAAGGCGACATGTTTTTCTAACCCACTGCAGTGATAAGCATGGGGTGAAAAACTCATATTGGGCATTTGGGTAAATTAGAAATCTAATTTAGGGAATGAAAGATGTGCAGCTTTCCCAGTATGCAAGCCGTTGGCACTGTAGCAACTGCATCTCCAAAGCACATGCATCACACTGCATGCCAAAACATCAGTGAAATTCGGTAATTGTGTTGACAGTCCCCAATTTGGGTGATCCAATTTTAAAACACTTCTTAGCCAATGGTGCTTTGAGTCAATCTAATCTACTTTGCAGGGATGTTATAAGAATACAATGTGAAGAGAGATGAATGTTGTATGCTACCCTGCTCTCTTCTATTTTGCTTTTTGTTTTGTTTTTTTTAATTAGATTTTATTAAGTCTTTTCTGTATTTAAAAACACATCTTCATTTTCACGGCTTTTCATTTTCGGTACTAATCACATTTACAAACCTTCTATTCGTGGCCTTATTGCTTTATACAGAAGTCAAACCACAACTGCATCATTAACCACTTTAAACCCATCCAATCCACTACCATTGAATCAAGCAGTAGCAATGCAGCCCACCACCTTAAATCCCCATGCAAATCAAACTAATCAAAGCACAGCAAAACCATCCATCCATGCAGAGCACCCCCCAACCATTCAGAACACAGCCACGCCCCTAAACAATCAAAACACGCCTCCATCCAATCACAACACAGCCATGCTCCTAAACAATCAGAACACACCTCTATCCAGTCAGAACACAGCCAAGCTCCCACCCAATCAGTTCAAAACCCCACTGGCAGTTAAAAGAAAGAAAAAAGCTACAAACACACATTCCATCTAAAGCAGCAAGCTAAAAGCACTTGATGGCAAATGAGATTTTGCCGAAACGTTCAAAACACCTTGTGCTGTGTTTCCCTGCATGGTTGTTAGAGAGGAAGGAGGCTTCTTTTAGTTGTGACATGGAACATCTATTTTCCTTCCTTTGCTTATGAATAGTCACTTGGGAAAAAATGGTTTAGTTTGAACCTATCTTTGACTATCAAATTCTGAAAATGTTCTCAATAATATTGAGTTCAACTTTTGTCCTAGTTCTAGATTAGTCTACTGAGTTTTGACACAATATGTGCGCTGTGCACCGATTCAAATCTATGGATAATGGAATTACGGATTGTTTATTCATAGTAAAACAAGGACAGTGATTAAGAAGCTCAAATGGGAAGAAGTCTTGTTTAGAAAGAGATGTCTTAAGTTTCAGTTAGGACTGACCAAAGTTCAGATCCAGGCCGTGGGCTAGATTAAAAATGTATTTCAGAAATACATTATCCCATATCATAATATGGAAGAAAATCCCCTTTCCTCACCATTAAGCTGCTGTAGCTTATCCCTGAATGAGGTCTTTCAACAGCCCAGCCATGCCATGGCTCATTTGTCTTGCAAAAACACAGATGTACAGGGAAAACTGTTGTATTTACAAATGCATGGGTGCCTCTATAGTACATCACCAGTCAGAGGAACATCCCCCCCCAATCGTTGCTTCTCTTGCCAGCTACTGACAATGCTGCTTCTTGCCTAAGTATGTGTAGAGTTTGTGTAATAAGAGAAGCCAAATGGAAAGAAAGACAAGCCTTCTGTAGATGATGGATTTAAAGAAGATTCTGAGCTCATGTCCTTGTGCTAGAATCAGGGCCTCTCTTTCAGAGCTTGCGTCCTCCATGGATAGGAGGCTCCTCTCTTCGTGTTATCCTGCCCTCTTACATTTGTCTAGGGTGCCAGATGCAAACAGAGAGTCCCTTTGTCCCAGGAAGCCTTGATGCCTTCGATAGACATCTCTGAAACAGTTGCTCCTCAGAAGATAGTCTGCCAGCCAGCACCTGTGGCAGCTGTAGCTTCGCCCATGCCCTGCCCTTCCTCATCCTGTTTCTTTTTTCATTTCCCTTCTTCCTTCCTCCTTGTTTCTTTATATGCCTCTTCCTATCTATCTTTAATTTGAGATGGATCATCTTATTGTTCTTCATTATTTCAGATTCTAGTGTTTTAAGGGGATTGAAGCAGGAGAGCTAGGGGCTTATTGTAAAAAAAATATAATTGTAAATATAACTACCTTATTTTTCGGAGTATAAGACGCACCTGAATATAAGACGCACCTGAGTTTTTGGGGAGGAAAATAAGGGGAAAAAATC
>JANHFT010004145.1:282116-292263 GCA_032467955.1 Pseudoxenodon macrops | reverse complement strand
AGTATTTGAGTTTCATCTTCAGGATCTGGCCTTCTAAAGAGCAGTCAGGGTTGATCTCCTCTAGGACTGACCGGTTTCATCCCCTTGCAGTCCAAGTGACATACGGTAGTTAGTTCTCACTTAATGGCTGGTCATTTAGCAACTATTCAAAGTTAAGACAGGCCTTCCCAGGGCTACTTATAACCCTTGTTGATGGTTGCAAACATACATCCCTGGGGTCATGTGATCATCTTTTGGGTGCTTGGAAACCAGCTAGCATGGTATTCACTTAATGACTGAAGTATTTGCTTAATGAACATCATGATTTATGACTGGGATTCTGGGACCAATTACGGTCCTAAGTCAAAGATTTCCTTTATACATGCTAAATATCATGCCCTGCTTATGACATCTCAGGCATAACTGGTGACTGGTGGAAAGTGAATTGCCACCAAGGCAATATAGCAATTTTGTAGTTCTAAACTCAGCATAAACAGTACATTCAATTTTTTCCCTTTTGCTTTTTAAGCACATTAAAATAGGTTCCTAAATCAAAACTTGTCTGTCTAAATAAATGGGCTGGTTTCCAAAAGTGCTGTGAATGTTGAAAGTTCACCAGGAGTCCTGCATGCTCAGCACCTTTCCAAATCATCTTACTTACACCTGATCATTATGACTAAGGGCAGGTATGCCCCAAGTGCTTATGATAGGTCAGTACCGATTTGAAGCATCTCTAACGTATCTTTGACCTGCAGCTGACCTCCTTCTTGCCCGAATAAGGCATGCTAATCAATAAGGAAGATAATATTGCACTGGTGTGAAACAGTGGCCATTTCCCCCACTTAGTTTTGTTGTGCTTTTGTTTAAAAAAAAAAACACCACACAAATCTAGACAAATAGTCATCATAACTCTCTTCCTCAGCACTTTTACTGCAAACTTTTTTTTCCCTATTGTGGTTTGTATTCATTTTGCTGGTTGTGCTTTTTGTACTCATGCAAATTCAGGTACTATAGATAGCTTGGAGTACACACTGATATTTTTAGCAATTGACCTGTAAATCCCAGGACTTGGTATGATAAAATGTGAAGATGATCATATAACCCTTGTATTTCAGCTGTGTATGATCAACTTTCAAGTCTGTTTGGCCTAGTGCAACTATGGCACCAAAAAAGACACTAAGTGATTCTGAGATCTAGTCCCAGCTTAGGAATGAAAGCCAGCTGGGTGACTTCGGGCAAATCAGTCTCTCTCAGCCCATGACATCAAGCTGATTGGTCAATTCCTGTTACAACCAATGGATCAATATTTAGTTGATCTGAAAAAGCAGGCTTTGCATTTCAGGGAAACACACACACACACAAAAGATTGGTCTTGAGCAGAATCTATCTTCCTGAGAATGACCAGATACAAATCAATCAAATAAATTATCACAAATAAAGTGATAATCCCAATCACTTTACCACAGTGGTATATTTAAAAAGGTACAGCTTTCCCCTGTCCAGTTGTCCCTGACTCCAGGGAGAGGGGCTCATCTCTGTTTCTTAGCTGAGGGAACCAGTGTTGTCCAAAGATGCTTCCATGGTCATGTGGTCAGAATGACTGCCGAGATGCATGGAAAGCTGTTACCTTCCCACTGAAGTGTCCCAAAAGTGTTTGGTTTTTTTTGAAAAAGCACCTTTAGGACAACCATGACCTGGATGACTGAGAATCTCCATAGGCATTCCCACTGAAATGTATCAATGATTACCAATTTATCTACTGGCATTCGCATGTTTTCAAACTGCTAGGTGGGCAGGAGATGAGGCAAGTAATGGGAGCTTGCCCTGTCACAAGACACTCGGGTCTTGAACTCAGGTTGTCAGTTTTCCAGCTGACAAGCTCAGCATCTTAAACCGCTATACCTTTTGAAGTAAGGAGATTTGAAGCAGGAAGAAGACTTTAGCACCCACGGGATGCTGGAAACTTAAGAGCCAGCATTTGACATGTCTTTGTAATATTCATACAGTATGAATCACAAATGTACAAGCAGGGACTACAAATCAATTGAAATCTACTATGGAAGGCAGAAAAGCCATTTATAGTACAATATATTTATCCATCCCTCTTTCCTTCCCTGCACTTCATGCTTCTTCTGAAGTTATTACCATGACTTCTCTAGAACCTACTGCCAAGTAAAACCATTGCTACCTTAATCTTAACTATACAAAGGGTAGATATTTATAATCTAGATCTTCTCCCTCTCCATACCTCGACCTCCCCCACGAAGCTTCTAGGTCAGTGATGGCAAACCTATGTAAAAGGTATTTACAATAATTTGGCTGACACAAACGTGTTCGCCAACACCCAACAATTATTCTTGAAAGCACGCCTCATTCTCATGTAATTTTCACAGGCTGACAAAGCTGTGGAAGAATGGCCTCTAAACCCTTCAAAAATCTTGTGAGAATGAAGTGTGCTTTCACACCGTTCTCAGAGGCTGAAGAAGAGCGTTCTCCAAAGCTGATTCAAGAACAATGGCCTTGCGTGACCCACAGCAGCCTCAGGGATAGGCCACAGGGGTCAGTCAACAGAGAGAAGACAACGGCTGAAGGCAAACGGCATCTGGCAAATCCTGAGAAGCACTGGGCTACAGGGACAATCGCGCCATTTGGTGAATGGCACAAGGCATCCCTTTTGAGAGGCAGTAGTGGCGCTACAACTGAAGTTGAGGTCTAGGTCTCTAGTTAAGGCCCAGCCTTGGCACTGCTGCTGTTCGGGGTAGACTAGATGTGGGGGGAGATAGATAATTATTATTGTTTTGTTTGGGGGGAGTGTCACACACCAGCAAAGTCAAATTAGGCATTTTCTGAATTTTTTACATGCCTAGCCGGAAAGGGTTCACCATTACTGTTCTAGGCCAAATAGGCTGTTAAAATGGCTGCTCTTTAAAAAATGTCCCTGAATAATCACTCTTGACGTCTTATATTAGCCGGTCCTTTGTACTCCTTCAAGCAATATCTCAATGGCATTGTTTTAATTCGCTTTCCTCTCTTCACTCGGAGCGACTATATTTCTGACTCTCGGTCTGTCGTTTCCAGTTGAGCTTCTGGACAGCATGAAATGTTACCGTTCCAGGCCAAGTTCTCAACACTGGAAAAACCAAAGGGGAAAAAGAAAACAGAAAAAGAGAACCATGGCCAGAGATCTTTTACCTTGTGAAACTGCACGGATACGATTACAATGCATTCCCAGAACTGTCTCCTATTTCTTGGACAAATCTCTAGAAGATGTGTTTCATGTATGCACAAAGAGCCATTGTTGACACCGAAGGGAGGAAAATTGCTAGGGAGAATCTATTTCTTCTTCCTCCTCGTGAATATTAATCATCGCAGCAGTGCTGATAGAGAAGTGCCACAGATGAAATACAAAAGGCAGGCCCTGCTGCCAGTTTTTGTGCTGAAAGGTGCTGTAGCAAAGGCATTCCTTCCCTTTTCTGAAAATAATGCTGCTTCTGCTTAAGGCTACACTGTGGCGGAGTTTAAAAAGCACCCCTTCTCCCGAGTCTTGAAAGGATAATTGCAATTTCCCACCCAAAATTAGGATTTGAAAGCTCTGAATGTAAAAGTGACAAATTCAAAGGGAAACCTATGTATAAATAAATCATTTTTTTTTTACAAGTGTGAATAGCACTTTGGCAAGAGAAAGTGATCAGGATCACAATCCGCCCCGAAGTAACACTCGGTGAAAGCTACAACCAACTCAGAAATGATGATAGGAAGACGGGGCAGAGAGAAAAGCAAGCTCCACAAAACAAAATCCTTGTGGCTGAATGTCACTGTTATCTAGTTTAAATGAAATCCTGCTGCTTTTTCCATGTTTAGAATGCTTTATACAATTTTAGAATTCATTAGGAATGAACTGAGCAGGGACACAGTGTGTGTGTGTCATCTGGGATATTGTGACGAAGCCCAGACATGTACTTAAACCTTTTTTTTTTTTTAAGAGCTCAAAAAATAAATCCACAAATTTAAAGGAATTTTTTTGAGGGGTTTTGTCAAGAAGGATAGCAAGAAAGTGGATTGTAAAACTGTCTTAATCAGGTTGTTTGATTTTAGTGTTTACAGCTTTTATGTAAACTGCTATGTAGCTCAGTCAGGAGTTGTACATGTGTGTACCCACGTGTGTGTGTGTGTGTGTGTGTGTGTATCTTGACTACTGAAAACAAATTGCAAGAATAGAAATAGTTGCTGGCACCCATTTGTAGCTATGAGAATTATACATATTCTCACATTTTAGCAAAATAAATTTAAATTCTCATTGGATGCCAAGTATAGCCGTTCGGACATGGGGTCACCTATGAAAGAAGATTATTGTTATTTTATACCATGCAAACATCAGAAACAATATGGGTTTTTTTTTTCCCCTAGATAAATTCTACCACTTTCTCTGAAGGTATCTTGAAAGTACCTTTATTATGTTCAGATGTAACGAGGTATGCTGGATTGTATACTAAAAAGCAATTCCAGAAGGATAACATAAATTCAGAGCAGTATTTCTTTTCAAAATATATGTGTATCTGAATTTTCTCTTCTCTGCACTGTGAATAAGAATTGCAGAAGAAGCTTTGAGATTGCTTCTGAGAGTGATTAGCAGTCTTAACTTTAACAAACATTACCTCACTGGTCATTCATTATTTAGGAGAGTGATACATACAAACTATTGGAATATTCCAAATAGAATAATAGCAGAGAGGAATAAAGATTTGTTTTTTTAATAACTACGTTACAAAACTTGCCAGCATGGCTGTATCTGTCAACACCCTACATCAAAATGTGCCTACTTGATCATATCCTGACAAGACCAGAAATATGTTTGAATTTCAAACTTGCTGAGCGAATGGAGGGAAGACTTCTCCCTGAGGGCAGATAAACAAGATGGATGGGCTAAACTCTGAATAGCTTAATGATCAAAATGCAGCCAAAACTGTCACAGGGAGACTGTTTGACTCATCAAAGCTGGCTTTATGATTTCTGCAAGGCTCCTCCTTTTTTACAATTAATAATTGCTAATTTATTATATTTATAAAATAATACATTTGTGTAGCTGTGTAATTTAAATGTCATTGTTAATTAACAGTTGCAAGTAATTCAGTTCGCAGATCTAACCCCTTGACCTGACCATCACCTGTTCCACCATGCCCTAAGATAAAGTTGAAAATTGTAACTTTTTGACAATAAAAAAAACAGACAAAAAAAGCTCTAGAAAAAAATAAGAACATTTTTCAAAAGGATAAAACTTATATGGAGTGTTATTTGAAAATTCTGTATATACTCCAGCTATTATTTAGCAATGAGTCTTACATTCAAGAAAACGGCTTATATTTTTAATTATAATTTTACGTATCATCTAAGACAATAATTTAAAGTTGAAAGCATTAATAAGATCTACTAAAGATCTGAAAGTAAACTTTGGAGAATATGTGCTTAGAATACATTTTTTGTGAGGCTATTTTTTTTCCTGTTATAATAATGTAGAACAATCATGGTATTTTTTATGCAAGATAGAATAGTTTAATGAACTGCTATTGCAAAAAATTGGTAATACGAAAATATATATCATTAATGGTCAATTACTTAAAAGGCAAATAATTAATCAACCAGAAAGCCCTCCAGTCAATAATCAATTCCAGTTAATTCAGATTTCTACATACCTAAACCATATACTGGGTGGAAAGGAAGCCGAAACTCCTTCATCCATAAGGAAATTATTCTTATGTTTTCCAACTAATTAAGTTGAAGGAATTTAAAATGTATTGATAGGGTTGGGGATATTTAGCACTTGTGCCCCATGTTTGCATGTTTCGCTTGCTATTGCTTTGTGCTTGTCCAATTCTCAAGGAAACCAGGCCACCAACATGATGGCTGGACACCAGTCAAAGGTGACACCAGTCAAAGCATAGAAAATAGAAAAACTCAAAAAAGTTGTCCAAAGATCGGAAGATGTGGCCCATAGAACTGCCCAGAGTCAGACACAATTGAATGCATATCATCATGTCCGGTTCTCACAGCAAAGCTATCAGTATGCAATGTCACAACATGACTTGTTTATTAGCCAGTTTGTCAAGTATTATGCATATTGTCACCTTTACCAAACTATTTTTAAATTCTGATTGGGTACTAAGTAAAGCCGTTGGGTTATGGAGTCACCTATGAAATGAGACTATTGTAATTTTATACCATCTTACAACCACCTCCTAACTTCAACCACAACCATCTCTTAACTCCATGAAGGACCATGTATTCTGAAGAACCATTTAATTTATAAGGTTGCCTGGCTGGCCTCTTAAGCCTAAGGGAGAACTGGAACCTGAGCTTTTCTGGTTCTAGTTTAGCTCCTTAACCAATACACCACACTGGCTCTCTAAATTAAACCCGTATATATAGAGAGAGTACATTTGTGAAAGCCAAGGGATGTGAGAATCAAGGCAAGAAGGGATGAATTTGCCTTGATTGGCTATTCCGTCTTGCATTGGCTGTTCAGGGGCAGAGGATATCATAATGGTTATTGTTCCTAACATCTGTCTTGCTTGGTTGCAGGTGAGAAGAAGAACAGGCAAGAATTCGGACATCAGACCTTCCTCATTCCTGTTGTGATGCCTCACTAGAGGTGACATGCCAAAAAGATACTCCAATCAAGGAGAGGACCAACCTAGAAATAAGGAGAAATTTCCTGACAGTAAAACCAATTGCTTAGAGTTGTAGATGCTCCATCACTGGAAATTTTTAAGAAGAGATTGACAACCATTCATCTGAAATGGTCTCCTCCCTAAGGTGCTTTTTCAAGAGGCAACTGGACTTTCTAGTTTGCCTTTGAAGACATTTCATTTCTCATCCAAGAAGCTTCTTCAGCTCTGACTGGATGGTGGGGAATGGAAGCAGACAGCTGGTCATTTTCATTCTTTAGAGAGTCATTGAGGTCACCTAGAGGTTTATCTATGTTATCAGGGTCACCTGAGTAGTGCAAATAGTTGTGGAGCCTTCTTGAAATTGTTGAAAGGACTGTATTGTAGGACTGTATTGTAGACTGGTGATATCTTCCCCCTCTGTTGAGAGAGGGCTGTTCAATTTTGACATAGATGGCCTCTTTCATCTCTCTTTCAAACCAGAGTTTCTCTCTGTCCAAAATGTGGACTTTTCTGTCTTTTAAAAGAGCCTTTGTCTTTTAAATGCCGATGGATTGCTGAATCTTGTCCTGGTGGGTTTGTTGTCCTATGTTGTTCCATGCGTTTATGAAGTAGTTGTTTCATTTCCCCAATGTACAGATTTGCACATGGCTTACAGTATTGTACTGCATATATCACATTGCTCAGTTTGTGTCTGGGTGTTTTATCCTAAGTGTGGACAAGCTTCTGCCTTATGGTATGAAGTTGTGTTGGCTGAAGATCCTGCTCAGAGGTAAATAAAAGAATCACAATGCCTATCATGACTAACAGATTCACAAAACGGGGCAGCAATATTCAGCAGTGACTTGAAACAAACATCACAGAAACAGGGCAGAGACGGGCAATGAGAATAGCAAATGTTATGCTGATGCTGTTTCACGGCAACTTAAGAATGTGTAGATAATATTTAACTTAGTACAATAGGGTAATGTACAGATTAAAATCTAGCTTTCCAAGGGATTGTGCATATCTCTAAATATTGCAGTATGATTTCAAACTTTTAAAACAGATTGAAATAATCATTTAAACTACCCTTCAGGGAAAATGTGCATCTCAGTGTTTTGAAATATGTTTTATTTTTGGAATTTAAAGTTGAAATGGAACAAAATTTAAAATACAATGAAGGTTCAGTACCCTTGTTCATTAAATGTGGATAAACAGGTTTTGAGATTTGCTTTACAGGTTTCTGTAAAACCTGACCTAGATCATACTGCAATTGGGGCTGGAGAAAATGGTACCTTCCAGTTTACGACTCCAGGTCTTGATTTACAGCACACACAAAAACATTTCCCCCCAAAATAAAATATTTAGATAACCTGGCTTTTGTTAAATTCTGTAATTTGATATGACATACAAAACAATGAAGACAGGTGTCACTTTACAATGTAGCTTTGTGTTCCAGGTTACTGCATTCTGCACCCAAATCTAGGGTTGCTGCATTTGGAGAGGCAAAATTGTGGCCACTAGATGGCAGCAAAACATTGGTGCTTTCTGTATCTCTTTGTTGCCATCTAACAGTCCTGCAAAGTTTTGCAGGCTTAGATATGGTAGCCTTAGTAAATCTAATCTACAAACAGAACTTTAATTTGTTTCAGAAATAAGACAACGTGTTTCTTCTGCTAGAATACCATTCATGAATCAAACCGATGGCAATTTCATGCATAAATATCTCATTCACTGCCTTTTCTTTTAATATGTTTCTTGGATTCTATTCTGAGCACATTTAATTTGCTGTGATGCCAGAAAGTACTTGACCATCAAAACACTTCAATATTGCTTTTCCATTTCCTTTCTCTAATTAGAGATGTACACCTTTTTTTCAGATTTCCAAGTATTCACTTGTACAACGTTTTTACTTAACTTCTTGCCTCAGTAAACACTTTTTTCCCCCTTTAGGTGTTTTACTGTTTTAATACTACCCGAATAAAAACAGGAGATCAAAATAGTAATGGCATTGTGTGATTTTTTATTTGTTATAAAGTTATAAATCATGATACGCTCTATTATTTCGATGCAGATTTTAATGCAGTAATGTTTATATGAGTGAAAATCATTAACATTCTATTATTTCACAAGCTTGAAGTACTGAAAATAAAAAGAGAAAAGTAAAACTTCTGTCAGTATTAATTGTCATTTAGGATATCCGTGTTACAAGCATAAACTTGTTTTCATCCAAAGTTGTGTATAAGGTAAAAAAAGAAACAACCACTGAAATTCACATCAAAGTATTAGTTAAATAGTAGTTTCAGTCCTGATAATATTAATATCTCCATTGTATTGGTATTTAATGTGCATGTCACTATATTTTTCAGTGTGCACAGAAGTACAGGAAGCTCCTCGGGTTATATCAGCAATAGGAGCAAGAATTTTGTCACTAAGTGATGTGGTCATAAAACAGATCACATGACTGCACTGTTTAGCAATCCAGGCAATCCAAGTTACATTCATAACCTCTGGATTACACAGGTTATTAAATGAAGATCTCATAGAACTGTGACATGAAAAGAGGCTGAACTTCCAGACTGGCAGGCAAGAGCAATGGGAGGCTGTGCTGGTGATTTGAGCAAATTCTTTGAAGTGTGAACGGATGCCGTAGGCATGTACTACAAACTATAGTCAGGTGCAGGCAGGTGGGTGTCAGGGGCAGACACTACAGAACCTAGGCAGGTGCTATGGGCAGATGCTGCAGGTGCATGGGTGCCGCGGGCAGATACCATACATCCCGGGTGGACAAAAAAGAGGCAGGGATGGGGGTAACTTGCAACCTCCTACTGGCTTCCCCATTGACTTCATGGGAAGCCAGCAGGGAAAGTCATAAATGGTGATCGCATGTCTGGGGGCAGCTGCAACCATCGTAACTGCAAGCTGATTGCCAAGTGCCCAAATTGTGATCAGGTGACCATGCAGATGCCATGACATCCACAATTTCAAAGACTGGTCATAAGTCCTCCCTTGTTCAGCACCGTAACTTTCAATGTTAGCAAATCGAAAGAGTCTGTAAAATGAGACTACAAAACCTAGAGTCAAAATGAAGAGGTTTAATTCTTTTCCTATATTTCCCCCCTCTTTTTCATCTTTGCCACCAATCCAACTAATAAGACCTGGAAGTAAAACAGGCTTGTCTTACTATTTTGTGAACTAAAAGCTACCACCATAAACTACATGTGCCCTAGAATATGTAGTGCCCAGTGCATTAAATCTATACAATGAGATGTGGGGGTTCATCAGAAGAATCCACGTTGTTTCCACCTAAAAGGCAGACAGCTTTTGCAGAGGGATGGTGGTATCTCCATCCCTCTGTGGAATAATAAAGATTAAGTACCATATTTTTCAGAGTATAAGATGCACCGGAGTATAAGACACACCTTAGTTTGCAAAGATGTAGTGCTAAAATAAATGGTTCTTCAGAGGGAGTAGTTTTCCAGTCGTTAGGACTGGGGAAAAAGCTACATTCGGAGTATAAGACG
>JANHFT010004145.1:267798-278040 GCA_032467955.1 Pseudoxenodon macrops | reverse complement strand
CTTCTCAATTTAGGAACCCTGATGAAATTCTGGCCAAGTACCAAAGAATATTACCTCAATAGAAGCAGCTTATTAAGCCCAGAAAAAATGGCTACTAAGCACCAGGACTTTCTGTGGAGGGAGCCAAGAGACATTTTCAGCTATTGCTTTGGGGGAAAAAACACCCCATTTCTTTAATTAAACAAAATAAACAACAACCGAAGGAAAACAACAAAGAGAAAGTGAAGAATACAATATATGCAAAAATGAACTTTACGCTAGAGTGAAGGTTGGAATGAAAATAGGATTAAAAAGAGTAAAATAAAAAAGATAAAACATGTTCTAGTAGCCCACCATTTCTCCCCACCCTTTCCCCCCAGTTAGAATAAGGCATTCCTGACCATTGATGGTATGTTATCATAATGGGCTGATGTATGTGTGTGTATGTGTATGTATATATGTATGTATGCATGCACGCACGCACGCGTGTACGGTATATTTATTGTATTTTATTTATTTATTTTTGTCAAGCATGCATTAGAAAACAGATACAAGTATAAACATTATTATGAATACATGAAATGGATACGAATAAAAGGGAATATTAGAACAGGGAGGGTAGGTATGCTGGTGCGCTTATGAATGCCCCTTAAAGACCTCTTAGGAATGGGGTGAGGTCGACAGTAAACAGTCTAAGTTTTGGGGGTTTGGGGAAGAAACCACAGAGTCAGGTAGTGCATTCCAGGCATTGAGCACTCTGTTATGGAAGTCGTATTTTCTGCAATCAAGTTTGGAGCGGTTTACCATAAGTTTGTGTCTATTGTGTGCTCTTGTATTGTTTTGGTTGAAGCTGAAGTATTCATTGACAGGTAGGACATTGTAGCAGATGATTTTATGAACTATGTTTAGGTCGAATGTGTGTGTGTGTGTGTGTGTATGCATTAACAGGGAGCTGAGATAGAAGTTAATTGGTTCAGCTGCAGAAAAGCTCCTGAAATCCAGCATTATCATGAAATCACAGAGGGATGGCACTGGTCCCATTCACAGCAAATCAAATGAATAGAAGCCTTCAAAATATATATGCACAAACATCTAAGTGCCACCTAATGCACAATGTCTTTCATGCTTTGCAGGTGTTAAGGTATATTGTGAACTGTTGGTAGCCCAGTGCACAAAGATCCTGCTGGCGTGCAAATTGGTGGACAGACTTTTCCTGAATAAATCAATAGCAGGGTTCTATAGCCTTCAGCAAGGCAAAATCAAAGTAAGGAATGTTCAGAGAAACCTCTTTCTTGAAAGCAGTGGTCTGTTATGAATGCAACTTAGATTTTGTCTTGGAAGACTGGCGTCAACACAGTGGAACAAGATTGCAGCCGAGTTTTGATTCTTCAAGCAGGCCAGAAGGAAATATAGTAGTATATTCTTCCCATGGAGAAGGTCTCAGACTTCCTTTTCTTTGTCTTTTAACAACCCTGTAATCCTTTGCAACAGCGTGGAGACAGGACGACTGGATGGAGCCCCCTCATTTACTGGCCAGATGCCTTTCCTGACACCTAAACGGAGTTCACAGCAGACAATTACTCATTACGCCCAAAGAGAGAAAGAGCCACGGTGATGCAGTGGTTGGAGTGTAGTACTGCAGGCTACCTCTGCTGCCTGCTGCCTGCCTGCAATTTGGCAGTTCAAATCTCACCAGGCTCAAAGTTGACTCAGCCTTCCATCATTCCGAGGTGGGTAAAATGAGGAACAATAGATTGACTCTGTAAACTGCTCAGAGAGGGCTGTAAAGCACAGTGAAGCGGTATGTAAGTCTAAGTGCTATTGCTATTTGCCGCTACCTAGGATCAAACTCACAGCCTCCTGATTGTGATGTGAGAACTCCACCTCTAGGCCACCACGCCATGCTCTCAGACTTCCTATACAACTTTATAATTTAATCCCCACTGTTAGTTAATCTTTCAGGTATGGGCTATGTGCATAAGCAGGACATTTGAATTTATTCATTTGGAATGCATCCAAGAATATTACTGAATTTTCTTTTAAAGACAAGTAACACAATGTCACCTGGAATTGCTTTGGCCAGTGAGATGGGTGGCATATAAACTTAACAAATAAATAATATGAATTCAAGTTGCAAATGACGGGACATCATTCATCACTTTCTCATTTAGAAAGGAAAAAGTACAGATGAAATCAAGCTTCCAGGAACAAAAACGATACAACGTGAAACTAGGGATTAGATAGGTCAGATAAACTAATTTTCCCATGTCTTTGTGCAAACTTCTTTGTGACCTAATAATTTATAATTTCCACCTGCAAAGCAAACAGAAGCAAAAGAGACATACAGTACAATACTCACACAAAAAGGTCAACAAACATGATGAGTATGACAGATCTGAACTTGTCAAATGCAGGCCAAACCTTAAGATTCCTTATTTACTCATACACTTATGCCTTATACATTTCCTCATATTACCTTTATGGCACACCTGATCTCTATCAAAGGAAAAGCTCCTCCTAAACTCTTGACTTCTCATGTAGTAGTAGCCAAGTTCAATTAAAGGATTATTGTATAATTTTGTGCATCACCATGTTTTTGTTGTGCAATGAAAAGGAGAAAAGATTTCCTACATTAAAAAAAAAAAAACTTAATGAGCTTCCACAGTTGAACAAACATAATGCAACAGATCATTAGCACTGCAATAAAAACAGCATTTTTTTTCCTTTCATAAACTCCCAGCCTTGTCCATTCAATTAAATGATCGAGCTTTACATATAATCGACAAGCAGGTATCTGAAATCAATTAATACATGACACCTTACTTTTAGTCACCACCGTGAGTTGATTCGAATCTAAGGTGTTTTTTTTCTTTCTTTCCTGTTACTATAGTTCCTGAAATTGTCAACATATGCTAAGAATTAAAGCATATAAAATTTTAGGGACATAATTATACATTAAAAACGGATATCATTTTCATGCCTGTTTCATTATCATGGCCATCCCCACCCACACAGAATTCTATCAGTTATAAGTTAATGAGATTACTAAGGACCACCAATAATTTAGCCAAGTGTTTTTTTCACACATTTTTGAGACAGCATACTTCAATCTCTGCTAAGTACATGTCCTCAATTTGGAGAACAGGTTATTTTAACAGTTTTTCTGATTAAATACTTTAGCTAAATGCTTTACCTATTAATTTTTAACAATTTGCAGAAGGGCAGATATATATTCTCCCAGAGTTACATAACCAATGATAATACTGTAAATCCCTTTGGTTTATTATGGGCCACCACGAGTCCTTTGTTCTGGAACAATGGTGGCAAAACAAGAGAAAGTTTGATGTTGGAGCTCTTAGAAAAGTCAAATCTTGGCAAAAGCAAACTCAAACTCTATTATGCAGCGTTACAGTTACAGTTTCTGAATTAGCTACTGCAGCTCCGTTTCATTTTCTCCTGCCTCCCACCTTTAATTTGTTTAGCTTCCTGGTTCTCGCTCTTTTTCTTCAAAATGTTGCTGACCTTGAAAAGGAGTAACGTGATAGATGTCTATGTAACTAAACCTTTTACAACAGTTTAATCTTTAAGCATTTTCACTATACGGTTTCTAAACCAACGTATAAACAGGTGAGATTATGTTTACTTATATGCCACAAAACATTTTCTCCAGGCATCAAACAACTAGAAGGCAGCTTTTCATTGCCAAGCATCTGGAGTTTGATCACATGATCAAAGGTCGTAAGTGTGAGAAACGGTCATAAGTCACATTTTTCAGTGTTACTGCAACTTTGAATAGTTACTAAGTGAAGTGTTGTAAATCGAGGACTACCTGTAGTTTATTTTCCTTGACATGTCAAGAAAAGACAGCACATAAATCTAATAAACAATATTGTAATAATAATAATACCACTGGGTTTCTATATTCTGATAGGTCTTTATTTACCCTGGCGCGAGCAATTGAGGTCCTTTATAACACCAAGTAAAAATACTTAGTTTTGCAGGCATTTTGTTTCGGATTACAGGAAGTCCACAATTTACAAGTTACTTAGCAACCATTCAACGTTCCAACAGACTGACCTGGAAGATACTCTTCCAATGGCCGCTCCCTGGTCACATGATTGTAGTTCAGGTAATGTCAAGATTGAACCGCTTTGATTCTTTCAAACCTTAATGCTTTTCAATTTGCCAATCAACTGGAGGGAGGGAAGGGGGAAATAGAGTGCTGGGAATGTATGCGGAGATCGTGAGACTTTGGTAACCATCAAGGTCACCACTGCAGGTGCTGAAGAAAGAGACAGACTGCTCCCATAACAAAAGAACGCCTCATAATTGGACAATGTGATCACCCAGGACTGGGGAGAAGAGGAAGCTATGGTTTAACTAAGCAAGGATTTGCGCAGGAAAACCAGAGCTGGTTTTGTTTTTTCATTACCCCTTTTTTTTTTTTTAAGAATAGAATTCTTTATTGGCCAAATGTGATTGGACACACAAGGAATTTGCCTTAGGTGTATATGCAATATATACATATATACAATGTATCATATACAATTATATAATTATAATATATATTATTGTATTATATATTATATGTAATATATACAACATGGTGGATCCAATAAAGTTTTACTTTTGGGAATTCAAATCTCCCGAGAGGTTTTCCTTATTTTGGGCTCACTGGATTTTATGATGGTTTTACCATCATTTACTTCCAATTTTCGGCAAAACCGCATCTATAGCGAACCTTTGGTTTGCTTAATGGTTCACTTAATAATTGCAAAACAGGTCATTAAAATCAGGTTGGGCGGGCTCCATTAAGGTCATAACTCGAGGGTCCCCTGTGCAGTATTTTTTTAACCCTGGTTTAAATCTTATTACCGCTCTTGTTATAATGTAATTATACTTTTGAATTGTAATTCTTGTTACTCTAGCGTACATGTCTGTATAAAAACCAGCAAACCTTTTCTCAAGAAATTTAAAAAAAATGTCTCGGTCTAATCATCTCCTACTACATCTGCGATGATGGGGCAGCAAGAGGCAGATGGTAGAAAATTATAGGACAGTGAAAAGTCCCCTAGGAAGACAGGTGTTCTATGGGGGGTCTGTGATCTTAACCTCTTAAAAGTCTTAGGCACAATACATTCCCAATTATAAGTCTGTTTTCAGACTTATACACTGAGCTCATTGTAGCTGTACAGTTCTACATACCCAATATGCTTAAAGAGCAGCCACATAAACCACACTTTTAGCCAAGGTTTGTTGAAAGTTTATCCAACTCTGAAAATAACCCTCCCTTTTCTTCTCAGGTTTAAAGGATGGTAAGCAAAATAACTGCAAAGTATGCCACTCTGGTTGCAGTGTGTCTTTTTCCTTGCTTATTTTCACTCACCAAAATGTCTTCATTTCTTGTCCAACAACAAAAAACCCTGCCATTTGAAAGACAACTGGAAGATCAGATATGTTCACTGTTTCCCAGTAAACCAGAATTGCTTCTGCTGCCAGAATACTGGTTGAAGATTCTTTGGTGGCTCCAAATCCAATTCAGAAAAAAAAAGTGTAATATAAAAGCACACCTGCCTTAATCAAGTTGGCTATCAATTCAAATTGACAAGCGGCCAGAGGTTTTGGAATTAGAACTAGCACTTAGACTTATATACCGCTTCATAGTGTTTTACAGCCCTCTCTAAGCAGTTTACATAGTCAGCATATTGCCCCAAACAATCTGAGTCCTCATTTTAATGACCTCGGAAAGATGGAAGGCTGAGTCAACCTTGACCCAATCAGAATCGAAGTCCTGGCAGTCAACAGAATTAGCCTGCAATACTACATTCTAACCACTGTGCTACCACGGCTCTTCAATTAATTAGTAGTTTGTTTACAAACTAAAATTTTGTATCCCCTGCAAATGCCATGTAACTGCTGGGAAATTCATTATTTGGGATTTATTATATAGGTGGAAAATTAATTAAGAGAAGCTTATGTTTTACAAGGGGAATATATGATAAAGTATGGAAAACAAAGGTTTTGAATGGGAAGAAGATATCAATTAATATTTTAGGACATCAGGGTGGTATGCCAAATTGGAATTCAATTCAGCACAGCCTGTAAGTCAAGCCATTGAAATGTTGTGCTGCTGGTATTAAAGCAGCAACAGATATCCACTAGGGACTTGGATCAAATCTTACATCAGCCATAAATTATAGCATGCAACTTAGTCCAGGATTACAATCATCTGTTAAACAACAATCATCTAGTCCCTATTGTGCTCATAAGTCAAGGGGCTCTTCTGGAGTTTGCTGGGCTGGCCAGGTTCCCCCAAGTGAGAAGTCCTCCCTTTCCCCACTTGGTTTTGAGGCATGAACCCCACTGGACTTGTTGCAAAACCATCCTTACCCGTGGGGATGAAGACGTGTCACCATCACAAGCGTTCCCCTACTCCTCACCCTGTTTCTAGACCTCTTCAGTCTTGACCAAAGAAAGAAGGTGACATGTCAAAGAACATCTACGTAGTTCAGCCTGTCCTTTCTAAGACTGGCCAGTCAGTCTGCCTATCTTTTTACCCTGCAAACCCCTTGTGGTCAGGAAACTATCTTGGAGACAGTCTCTTACAGACTCTGCAGTCCATCAAAGGTGCTCCACCATATCCAGGGTTTAGGAGGAGGCTCTGGAACCTTTCAGGAGGCACAGGAAACTCTTGTACATTGGTATCCATGCAACAGAAAAGCAATGAAGGATTATACATTTTGAGATTAAATACTAGTCAACCACACACAATTCCAGAAGGCAAACTGTTTCACTGCTTAACAGTTCTGTCAGGAAATTCCTCCTTATTTACAGGTTTGGATCTCTCTCTGATGAGTTTCCACCCACAGCTTCATGTTCTTCCCTCAGCTGCTATGGAGAATCAACCCCCTCTTCCCTGTGGCAGTTCTTAAAGTATTGGAAGACTGCTATCATATCTCTCCTCGTTCTTCTCTTCAAGGGGCCCTGGAACCCAATCTGCTTCTCTACTGGGCCTCTCTGCTCAGCAATTTGAACTTCCTTTACCCTTTGGACCAGCACAGCCTGGCATCTTTTTCTCACGTTAGTAGGTCTTTGGTCTTTTACTGTTATGTTTTTGGTAAATTGGGTTATATTTTCTTTTTGCGTAAAGAGTGATGCAAATAAGTTAAGCAGCTCTGCTTTTTCTCTATTGCCATTACTTCTTTGCCATCATTTCCCATTAATAGACCAATTGTTTTCTTAACTTTTTTCTTATATGTGGAAAGAAACTTTTAAAATTATTTTTGGTATTTGTTGCAAGTCTTACTTTATTCTGAGCCTTAGCTTTCCTGACTTCATATTTGCAAGTTCGGGCTACTTGTTGGTATTCTGTCTTAGTTACATGTTCTTTTTTCCATTTTTTGTACTTATATTTTTTTTGTCTTTCAGTTTCTCAGAGAGTTCTTTATGCAAATTTGTTGAAATCAGCTTTTTTAAGGTCTAGGACTCTGGTTTGATTATATTCTATTGCTTGTGTCTGCATTTTATTGAACTCTAATTTGACATGGTCACTCTCCTCCAAGGTTCTTACAACTTTAACCCTCTCTATTATTTCTTCTCTGTTAGTAAGATTTAGGTCCAGTATTATGGTCCTAGTTCTCTACCTTTTGGATAACAAAGTTGCATGCTAGGTTTGTCAGGAACCTGTTTGATTTCCAATTTGATGCAGAGTTTGTCTCCCAGTTGATATCAAGGTAGTTAAAATCCCCCATTGCTACTATGGTGTGTTTTCTACAGATATTTGTCAACTGGTTAGCAAGAAGCTTGTCTATTTTTGCTGTTTGTTTGATTGGGTAGCTTGTACACACCTATGGCATTCATTTTTCCTTTTATATTGACCCTTATGCATTCAAGGGGGCTTTCATCCTTGGTTTTATGCATTTCTGTAGAGATGTAGTGGTCTCTTATGTTTATTGCAATTCCAACTCCTCTTCTGTTGGGTCTGTTTGTTTTCAACAGATTGTATCCTTCCATCAGTACATTCTAATCTTTAATTTCATCCCACCATGTTTCGGTAATGGCAAGTATATCATAATTGCCTTCATGTATTAGTACTTCAAGCTCACTCTGTTTGTTCCCTAAACTATGAACATTTGTGTCAAAGTCATCTGAGTCATTTATTATTGACCCTAATTATTATTCCTATGTCTCCTATTTTATATCAGAGTTTTTCTTCTTTCTTGTCCCTTTCTATCTCATTATTTGGTTGGTTGTCTTGGGGTTTGTGCTTGGAATTAAAGATCCTAAAGATTGTCCTAAAAATCCTAAAGATTGGTCACATTCCTCTATCTTTTTTAGTTTAAAGCCCTTCTGATAAGTTGAGCCAGTCATTTTCCAAATACATCCTTCCCAGTTCTTCTGAGGTACAACCCATCCTTTGCCAAAATATGTTCATGTAGATGGGACAGACCCTGGTCTAGGAATTGAAAGTTCTCTTGATGGCACCAAACCTTAAGCCAGTGGTTCATTTCTATAATTCTTTGTTTTGTCATTAGATGTTGACTTTTTGTTGGAAATACAGATGAAAACACCACTTGTGCTCCCTCATTCCTTAATTTTCTTGGCTAGCTGCTAGTAATCTCTCAATATTATTTCTAGGTTTATTGTTGCGCCGTTGGTCCCAGCGCGAAGGAGAAGAAAGGGGTATTAATATGTAGGGTTGTCACATATTATTTTAATAAGATCTTGGTCACATCTTTGATTTTTGCTTCAGGGAGACAATATACCTCCCTAGATTGGATGTCCGGTCCACAGATTCCTGCTTGTGTTCCCTTCAGAATTGAAGCTGCACAATAGTCCAGACATAAGATGGCTAGTGTGTCAAGGATCATCTGATGGGCCTCCTGTTCTAGGAATAGGCCCAATTGGTGTACCAGTTGGATGTGAAAAAAGAGCTTCTTAGTCACAGAACCACAGGCTCCTGTGCAGGAACAGTGGGTCTGTTGTCCCTTGTCATTTTATAAGTTCCAAGCTGGCCAAAGACAAGAGACAGGTTTTTCACTTTTTTTTCCTTTTCTCCTTGTCTTGAAACTTTAGTCCCCTCCTGTGCTGTTTCTTAAATCATAAAGTCTGAAAGAGGTTGGGTTTTTTTTCCCCAGTCCTATCTGACTCTTTGAGACCCCATGGACCATAGCACAGCCAGCTCCACCTGTCCTCTACTTTTTCCTGGAGTTTGCCCAAATTCATGTTCATTCCATCAGTGACACTATGTAACCATCTCATTCACTGGCACCCCCTTCTCCTTTTGCTTTCAACCTTTCTCAACGTCAGGGTCTATTCCAATAAGTCCTTTCCTCTCATTAGGTGGCCAAAGTATTTGAACTTCAGCTTCATTTTCTGTCCTTCCAAAGAAGAGCCAGGGTTGATTTCCTTTAGGATTCATTGATTTCATCTCCTTGTAGTCCAAGGGGCTCTCAAAAGTCTTCTCCAACACCACAAATCGAAAACATCAATTCTTTAGCTCCCAGCCTTCCTTATGGTCCAAATATCACAGCCATGCAGTACTACAGGGGAAACCACAGCTTTGACTGTATGACCTTTATCAGCAAGTTGATGTCTCTGCTTTTCATATGCTATCTAGGTTTGCTATAGCTTTCCTCCCAAGGAGCAAAGGTCTTTTAATTTCATGGCTGCAGTCACTGTCTGCAGTGATCTTGAAGCCCAAGAAAATAAAATCTGTCACTGTTTCCATTTCTTCCCCTTCTCTTTTCTTCTTTACAGCATCGGACTTTTCTTTTACCACCAGAAACATCCAGAGCTGAACATCCTTTTGGCTTTGACCCATCCACTTTCCTGCATCTCAAGATAATTGTAATTGCTCTCCACTCTTCCCAAATAGCATAGTAGACATTTTCTGACCTGATGGACTCATCTTATGGCATCATAGCTTTTAGCCTTTCAGTTTCTTAGTAAGGATAGTGGAGAGGGTTGCCATTTCTTTCTCCAGTGGACCACATTGTGTCAGCACTCTTCATTATGACCTGTCTATCTTGGGTAGTGCTGCACAGCATACCTCATTGCTTCATTGAGCTGTGCGAGCCTCTTTGACACAAGAAGATGGTGGTCCCTGAATTAAAGAATGAAATCCCAGGACTCCTCTTCCAGGCTACTGAGATAATCTAGGGTGCCTTCCAGGGGTGAAATCCTCCCGGTTCGGCCCGGTTCTATAGAGTAGGTTGCAAGCAACTGGTGACGTCATAGAACCGGTCCTGTTAAAACTCTTAA
>JANHFT010004145.1:246752-259755 GCA_032467955.1 Pseudoxenodon macrops | reverse complement strand
GGGTTAATAAATCGTTTGGGGGGGGGGGGGGCGGGGCTCCCTGGATGTGTGCCAAGAGCTTTCCCACCTGGGCAGGGCTGGTGCCTTTGGTGGGTGGCACGAAGAATCCCTCTTCCACTTCGCCCGTGGGGCCCGCAGGGACGTCCTGCAGGGAGGGGAAAAAGACGGCAAGGTAAAATAAATGAATGTCAATTTATTTTTATTTTTTGGGGTACTTACAGGTAGTCCTCGACTTACAACATTCATTTAAGGGCCCCTTGAAGTTACGATGGCGCTGAAAAATAGTGGCTTACGACCGTTTTTCACAACTACGATAGTGTGTTCCTTGGTCACATGATCAAAATTTGGGAGCTTGGCAACTGACTTGTGTTTATGACGGGTCTCCCGATCAAGTGGAGGCCGGATTCACTTAACAACCTTGTTCCTAACGCAACAACTGCAGTGGTTCACTTAGCAACTGTGCCAAGAAAGGTTATAAAGTGGGGCAAAGCTCACTTAACAAATGACTCACTTAGCAACAGGACTCAACTGTGGTTGTAAGTCAAGGACTGGTAAGTTACGGCACTGAAGCAAGTCGGAAATTGCTAATGTTTTTGTTAATACAATCCTGAGGCATAGAATCAAGATCACGTGAAGTCTTAGCACCACTTTATAAAACCCTCGTAAGGCCACACCTGGAATCCTGCAACCAGTTTTGGTCACCACACTATAAAAAAGATGTTGAGACTTTGGAAAAAGTTCAGAGAAGAGCAACTAAGAGGATCAAAGGCCTGGAGACTAAAACATATGAAGAATGACTGCAGGTTTTGGGTTTGGCTAGTCTAAAGAAAAGAAGAATTAGGGGGGATATGACAGCAGTATTCCAGTATTTGAGGGGCTGCCACAAAGAAGAGAGGATCAAATTATTCTCCAAAGCACCTGAGGGCAGGACAAGAAACAATGATTGGAAACTAATCAAAGAGAGAAGCAACCTGGAATTAAGGAGAAAATTCCTAACAGTGAGGACAATTAACTAGGGGAACACCTTGCCACCAGAAGCTGTGGGTGCTTTATCACTGGAGGTTTTTAATAAGAGACTGGATAAACACTTGTCTCAAATGGTATAGGTTTTCCTGCTTGAGCAGGAGGCTGGACTAGAAGACCTCCAAGATCCCTTCCAGCTCTAATTCTTCTTTGATTCTTCTCATCTTCGCTGCCAATGCTACCTCACATACACTTATCCCAACCTAGCAAAGAAAGATCCAGCAATTATCCCACAAGGTAATAAAGCAAAATTTTAGCACACCAAATAACAAATAACGCAGTGATAATTTCCTCATGGTGACTCACTTTATGGCCATTGTAAAATTGACTTGGATCACGTGGTGCCCTGCTTAATAACCATAATGATGATGGAAATTGTGCTTGTTAAATGAGAATTAGCTTAATTTTAACACAGTAGCACATCATCATCCTAGATTTGGAAGAACATAAATAATATTGGAATTGGAGTAAAAACATCAAAAGCATAAAAGCAGCAAAAAGGCCATGCAGGGCTGTAGTTTGAACCACTGGAAGGACATTATGTTGGCATCCTGTAAAGTGCAGCCTGCATCCAAACAAGTGGGTATCATCCGTGCACTCCAAAATCCTTAAATACCTAAAATCAAACAACTGCTGTATTGAGAGGTGTAGCCCAGAAGTAACAACTGTTCTTGTACCTGGAAGAACATTGACATGGAACGAGGGGAGGCCAATATTTATTGAATTATTGTAGGTGCAAAAAACAACAACACACAATCCCCTATTTTGGGAATGGATTGATGCGCATATACACCTATGTGTCCTTTGGAACCAAAACAGTAACTTCTCTCAAAACCCTGGATATATACCTCCTAATCTTAACACTTTCACCCTTATCCTACCCCAGTGTTTCTCATCCGTGACAGCTCTAAAATGTGTGGACTTCAACTCCCAGAATTTTAAATGTGTTAAGTCTACATAGCTTAGAGTTGCCAAAGTTAAGAAATACTATCTTACACTATATATTAGTGGTGGAACCCAAGGGAGTAAGGAATGTGCTCCAGAGAACCAAAGCCTAAGAAATATTGTCAAGAGTCCATTACCATACAATTGTCTCTCTGCATGTGCCTTTGAGTCAGACTCATGATGTTATTATTATGGGACAGTTTTCTGGGCAACATTTCAGAACTGATTTGTCCTTGCCCGTTTCCTACCGTCCTAGGTGTGGCCTTTAACCACACCAAAGTGGATCTCCCCATGTGATTACTTGGTTAAAAAGTTGTTAAAAGGTTAAAAGAATATAATAGGATTTGCTTTTTTGTGTACTTGTGCAAATAAAATTCCACACTGGGGGAATTCCTTCTGGGGGAAGAAATTATTATTTTATATTAGGTTCAATTCTGCAAAAACTGCATAAATAGTCAGCTAAAAGAAACCTAGCAAATAGCCACACACTCCACTTCTCAGAAGCTGGCCTTTTACATCTCATATAGCGAGAGGGAACAGACGGATGGGCTTGCAGATCTGTATAAAGCCCTTTGACTGCTTGACATGAGCCTCACAATATTTTAAAAACAAAGATGGTCTGAGAGATTTTGATGGAAATGGCAGCTTTACAACAGTGAAATATTTTGTTGAAACACACAATATGCAAGCATACTCCTTAAAAGTCTGCTGCCTCAGTCAGCCTCATAAAAGTACCTACAGTGGCATAAATAAGGAATAACGCAGGTGGATTGAAACAGACATGTTTTTTTTTAAAGTATGTATGAAAGCAAACACACACACACATAATATGCTTAGCATCATCAAAGGCAGAAATGTCCCAACCTTGGCAACTGAATTTCAACTTCCAGAATTCTCCATCCTGGCTGAGGAATTCTGGGAGTTGAAGTCCATAAGTCTTACAGTTGCCAAGGTTGGATACCTCTGATCTCAGGTTTAAGACTCACAGCTGACCCCAAAAGAGCAAAGTCAAGTGCTTAAGTGGCTGTCTCATAAATGAAGATAAAAATGGGTAGATTAATACTATACCGTAGTGCTAGGAACGAGGGAAAAACAGTCTGACACAAGTGAAGTCCAGGCTACAGCATCCCAGCTGTTCAGTTCAACAGGCTGGTGTGAGCATTACTTTTTAAAAGTAATCTTTTTCTTCCCTCAGGACATTCAGAACAATTCAAAGTTTCTGCACTGGTATTCAAGCTCACTGAGATTGGCTGTTCCAATCAAAGGCCCTCTTTTCTCACTCCCAATACCATGATTTCTTATACTTACAGGAGGGGGGAAATGCAGTTGCCTAAAGGCAGAGCAGCATTGCATGGACGTTAAACTTCTGAAATAAATAAACACTCAGAACTGACTTCCCCTTACCTTTTATTCAAAATGTATAACTGCCTCATGGCCTTTTATTTTTAAAAAATTAAGTAATCCAAAGATAAAAAGATCTCTGGTCTTTAAAATCGCCTCTACTGTGTGTGGGAATAGGCTTTCATCCAATTATTTAGCAAAATGACACCAATTATGATGGGCAAAGTAAAATGTGGCCTATCAAATATTAATGCAACAGTGCTAAATACAAACCAAGTATTTGTATAAAAAAGTATAAGTATAAATCAAGTATTGTTTCATTTATACATGAGGTGATTTTGAAATGAAATGAAAAATTGGAAATCATATGGAAAAAACGGGCCACCAAAGACCCCAAATTATGTATCTATGTATTTCTTCCTTGCTTACAATAAATCCAGAATTCTTAATCTAGCATCTGTTGTTTAAAAGTCGGAAAGAGAAAATGTAAGTAATATTATTCAGCTTGTCCTTAATATCCGGCTGTTGAGCTTCACTCATGCATGAAATTATGAGAAAATATTTAGTGAAGGGGTCAGTGTCAGAAACATAAAAATATAGGGCAGAATATAGATCTTTTGCCTTCTTCAGAGTCCAGGGATTAACCAAATGTTTGGTGGTGGATCAAGATGTTGTCTTCCCCATCAATACAGAAAGACCAGAATTGGAGAAGATATGGTAGAAATCTCTCTCCCTGCTACCATTCTTATTCCACATCTAAAGACACATGCCTTGTGGTTAGATGACAGTGGTTCCACCAATGCACCATTGGGTGCTGAATAAATGTTCAGAGCAATCAAACTGGTCAGAGTCAAAGAGAATTCAGTCCAATACTTCTCATAGTCTAGGCGAGCTGAAATGGTCTGCTATGCAAAAATGGTAGGTAAAGTCTTCTTCAGCTCCTGGTGATTTCAGGGAAATATCCATGTAGAAATGTTTTTTTTCCCACCTGGCAGCAAGACAGAATGACTTACCAAAGCTTTTCCTGATCAATGGCCCTTCAAACTAGGCCAGATTTGGAAACCAAAAGCAAACATACAGAAATACTGTTGCCCAAGTTGTAGCTCTTCCTCCTGTCTCTCATGATTATTCACACAGCCTATTTTACTGTAAACCCTGGTAGTCTCTCATCCATGTATAAAACAGATCCAAATTTGATTAGCTTTTTCAAGGTTTAATTGCCATTTCAATTAAAAATAAGCAAATGCAAATATTTTAAATGGGACGAAATGTGCTTCGGGTCCTGTAGAGAAAGAACATAGGGCTTTTCTGGGTGAAGAAGCCAAATGTGTTAAGCCACTAAACTTTTCATATCCATGTATTTGCTGATCGAATTATTAGCACACTGAGAGCCAAACTGTTTCCATTGTTTAATAGCAGATTTTTAAAATGCTGAATTCAAATGCAAGGCATACCATCTTCTAAGTATTTTACAGTAATTTTAAATACATTTTTAGGCTATAAAGCCTACACTGTAATTACTGTGAGACTGTTGACAATAGTACCAAAGGCATTTCACACACAAAAATCTTGGACTAAAAAGCAATCAAAACATTTGTTCAGCCCAATCATACAAAAGACATCAGTGATTTTACCAGCATGCATTAAAAAAAATAACACCTCTCATAAACATCTGAAGCACATTGGCTGCTGGTGTCCAACTCAAGTATTTTCCAAGTATGTACAGTACAAACCAAGTTCAAAATAATGCTACAAGGACACTTTAATACACTTTTTGGACATTCTTGTTCTAATCTTCTGCAATAGAAGATCTAGAATAGAAACTGCCCTAAATGATATGACAAATAATTGCTATTCATTTTTTTTAAAGTCCATGTTTTTTGCTTCATTTTTGACCTGGATAAAATTTTTTAGTACTGTAGTTTATAAAAAGATTACAAATGTTAGCCTCAAAATGCTTATGAAAAATATTAACCCATGGAGGCAGCTTGATTGAGATGAGGGTAGGCCACTCACTGTGCATTATAGGCTGTTAGGTGATTAGGAAAAAGGAGATTTCCCTGCAATACTCGCCAACCTTCCTGGCAGGTGAGCTGTAATCCCTGCCTTGTCTTTTTCAATCTCAGATAAGATTCCAAATAATACTCGTTTTCAAAGTTATGCATAAAGAGTGGCTCAAAGTTACATTGCATATGAATTTTGGTCTCAAAAGATTTCATTGCCCTGCAAAAAAAAATCCAGCAGAGATATCTACAAATCGTTTCATGTCCAAAAATCTTAAAATTTAGTATGAAAAATTGGTGGAAAAATATATAAATTAGCTTGTGATGCAAGCCAAGTGCGAACACTTAAGAATTTGTGCTTTCAAATCAGGTCATTCATATATCTAAAATTAACAGGTGCCAATATCAGAAAAAGTATACATCCCACAAACCCTAATTAAAAATATTTGTAAATTGAAAGATTGAAAGAGCATATTTTTGTCAAAGAAGAAAATATCAGTTCAGTCATAAGGAAGCAATAAGAAACATACAGACCAAACATACATATCATGAAGCCTCTCCCATTGCTATTTAAAAGTGCCCAACTTTGGATGAACCACAATCTAAAACTTGGTTCTTACGTATTGCCACTATGAGAAAAAAAGAAAAGAAAATACTTTGACAAGTTTTTATGTTAGGCATTATTTTCTTAAATTAAAAAAAACACAATAAAAATGAGTAAACTCACAGCATGTTTATCATTCTTTGATGTTCTGTGATGCTTTGTTTTGTTTGTATTTTGATTTTAAATGTGTTTAGCTTCCCAGTCACTATAGTGAGATGGTTGGCCATCTAAACTGAATAAATTTAATTAGGGAAAAAAATTGACATGATGCATCTTATTCAACTATGAATTTTAGTTTTAAAAACATAGCCAACCTCGGAAGCTACACAGACGATAGGGCAGGAATAAGTCAAGCTTTCTCTAATCTGATACCCTTAGGGCTGTGGTGCCTAGAAAGTATGGGAACTGTTATCATAAAATGTCCAAATGAGAGCAGGATGGGAACTGCTGCAGTAAACAATAGGAGCAGTTCATGGGCAATATAAGAGCTCCACAGAAATGTTGTTTGCCCTGAAAACTTCTCTGAAGTACCAGTGCAGCTATCCTCTTGTCACAGAAATTACCTCATGCACAATTGTCATTTCACATCATTGGGAAAGAAAAATACATTTTTATGGGCACATACAAACAAGCCATTTTGGCTGTCCTCAGCACTTTGGAGGTTCTCATTGAGTTTTCTTTGCATGTTTCTTTTGGACTCCCTCACTCTTCTCTCCATCAAGAAGACAGTCGCAGGCTGAGGAGATGCCATTTAAGGGTCCTTTGATCTCATCCACAGCTTGTGAATTAGTTGACTTCTGGCCAAAAAAAAGGCGACCCAGTGTTTCCTCCAGGGAAGCAAATGGAGAAGTTGTGCATCCTGTCACCATCATGTTTATCTGCAAGAAAACACACATAAGTGCATCAGCTGTTCAACTAAAACTGGATAAAGCCTAAATAATATCTTTCCAACAACTCAATGCAAACCTTTGGGTCAATTAAAGTGACCTATGTATTTATTATAATAGTTTTAGCCCTACTTTTCTTGAAAATCAGCAGTTTTATAATAAACAAAGTGGGGAAAGTACACACAGCACAATTCTGTAATTCTTTCCCATCTTTTTAGCAGCATTAACCACACAGAGGAGGCTATATTTTCTCCTGTGTTAACAAAGCTAATGTGTGCGGTTATGTGTCTTTGTTCTCCCCTTGTGTTGTACTTGTATTGGGTGGACCCTGGAAAGCACATTAAATACATTCCATTCTGAATTACTTGATTAGGAAACAGACAAAAGAAAGGTTTAGATTAAAGCAGTCAGCAACATTTTGAGCCACTGCCTGCTTGCCTCTCCCATAATGATTCATTGGGCAAATGAATTCTGGAATAATTTTCCCTGAGTTCTCAAGTCATCTTTTCAAAAATGATCTTTCTTTTGGCAGTTTCTTCCTCCGTACTAAATTGGGGCCCATTCTGTTTGGTTTTCTAAAATTTATCCTGCTTGATAGGCAGAGTTCTGAATCCCTTGATATAATTTCCTTTCAACGTTCTGTTGAGCTGGTGGAATGAATGCAGACATGCTAATGATACATTCTGGTTTTGAAGGTTTTTCTTCCCAAGGAGGAATTTTAAACATTTCCCTATTAGTTCTGCATTCCCCCCCCAAAATAAGATAAATAACCGTAGAGGGGGGGCGGGTACTGATTCTGGGAAAAGGAAATGTGGGTTAAATGGGTTCTGTCCAAGCTTGGCTTGTGGTCAAATGGTCAATTTTTATAGTATGGTCCAAGACAAAAGTAAAGTACATTTACAGATGGGCACTGTTCATACATACTGAAAAGCTACCCAAATCCATAGCAGATATTGTCACTGGGATCCCAGTTGTGCTGATAAATACTGGACCATAATATGAGAAATTACATGAATTATCATTAGGAGAAAATACAGTTGGTTTGGCAGTGAACAGAAATACCGTGCAATAATCATACAATACATCTGTGAACCACTCCTTAGAATGCCAAGTTGTCTCAAATTAAAGTTATGGAAGTGATGATTTTCTCACACGTTCCTGACTGGTTTCCCTTTTATTCTTTAGGTCCTAATAGAAGACAGATGTGGAAAATATATGTGGACCAGAATGATGACATCTATAGTTCAACACATCTGGACTGAAAAAGGCCGACATATAGAATCAAAGCTGGAAAGGATCATATTAGCACTATTATTTAATGTTTAAACTATCATATCTGCCATATGAATGTGCCTAATAGATGTTATTAATATTGTAATATGATAAAAATATGTTGAACACATATCCATAGAAACCATAAGCCAGAAAAACGTACCTTTGTGACCACCAAAAACATGGTGTAAAGTAACATGAGATTGTGCTTTGTTATTGGAAGATAAAAGTTGCACTGCATTGTGAAGAGCACTGCTCCTATCAAACTTACTTTCACGGGACTGGAAGAAAAAAAGGAACATACAAAAGACAAGGTGTATTTTTCAATTCTCTATTCTCAAAATACATATTCACTCATGATTGCTGTTAACACTAAAGCTCATTAACAGGGCTTCCTTCAGACATTTAATCGGCTAACTTGTTTACAGGGACCAATGCTCATTAACTGGCAATTCAAAATATGTTTGTTGAATTTTTAATGCAGCAAGGAGTTAAGCCCAACTGATCTCAATAACACTTAATGCCCAAGAAGATACGGTATTACCAATTGAAGGCTCTTGGTTCTCTTATGCTATACTATTAAGAAATAAAAAGAAGAAGAAAGGAAATTCAGCATGGACCTCTCTTCTAATAATACACTAGAGTTGTTTTAATTTCTCTTCAGGGTTGTTTTTTTAAACCTTCTATTAAAATGTAGAGTATTAGATAATATGCATACTACTTGTGAGACTCCTATACTACACCAGGCAATAGAACACGCTTAAAGTGAGGCATCAATTGGATAGAATTAAATTTAATAATTAAAAACATAAATTGAAAATAGAAACAGTAAAAAAAAAAAAAAAGATCCTAAAGGAATGATAAAACAACTTATTTATGGAATCTTCTCTTGCAGATTAAGCTAAGGAGGTAAATGAATCACTTGGAAGCAGATGTGCTAAAATGCCTGCTTATTGTGGTGCTAATCAGGTTTTCCAGATATGTAGGAACTAGAAAAAGATATCTTAAAATGGGAGTCTCCAACTCCCAGTTCATGGATTGGCACCGGTCCGCAGCATGCCAGCAAGTAAGCCATGCAAACAAGCAAAGCCCCATCTGCAAGATGCAGGTAGTACACAAAACCACGCCCCCCTCTTGTCCACGGAAGAACCTTCCTCCATGGAACCAGTTCTTGGTGACCAAAAGATTGGGGGCCACTGTCTTAAAACATACAAGAGGACTCACTTGCTGAGATATCCTAGACTTTTTTTTACATCAGAAATGTGCAATCTGTCTCAATGATTGTATATGGTGTTGAGTTTGGTTTCTATGTACTTCATCATGCCATGCTTCGGAGTAGGAATAGGGAATTAACATTCAGCAGCCCCAATCTATGTTGAACCATGCTAGGTTCTGTGGCTCTGCCACATCTTAAACAACAAGGCTCACATCCATGGTTTAGAATTACATTTAAATCAACACTAAACTGCTGTGTTCTGTATCTGCATAAGGTAAAATTCTTTTTAAAATCCTATTAAATTTGTTGTGTTTATTAGAATTACAATATATAGCAGCCCAACTCACATAACTGCAACTCTAAGCCATCTACATCAAATATACAAGCATACCAACAATATTGCAAGTTAAAAAAAACACATCAACAAAAAAGAAAATCCATAAAATAATGTCTTGATTCCTTAACACTACAACAAAATGAGCTCTTTATAAATATTTCTTTTTTCATCAGCTTTACATTGCTGCTTGTAAATATTTAAAGCTGTTTTTTCTTGGCCAGCATATATTTTTAAAATAGAAAAAAAAATCCCACACATCTGTGGTGAATTAAACTGACAGAAATTGTAATTTTCATTATAGCTGAAGGATTTAGCTCATACGCCCAAGCATATTGTCTCCTTTTCTTCCTCTACCTGAGCAATGCTTATTTCTGGCAACAAATCTGCTTGAATTTCTCCGTTTCTCTCTTGTCATTCTTTATTACCAAGGATAGTGCCATGGAAGCAGGGTGCCTAAGTGCTTCAATGCCCCTGCTGCTTTTATCACACTGGAAGTCACAGCCCTGTTTTCAAAATAATCATTTCCACAAAAAAGCCCGTCAGGAAGTCAGACAGGCAGGGCAAGGGGGCCTTAAAATGCCCACCGTGAGTTCATTTACCTCTTCCAGCAGTAGGCCGTGGCCGGCCAGCTAGTAACAGCTTTGACTTCCTATGGCAGGAATAAAAGTGGAAGCAATTTAATGTTCTCAATTTAGCTTCTGCGAGGCCAAGCTGGATGCTGCAACTCAAGCAGTATGCCCTGTGTGCTAGGAATGGGTTTCTCACAGCACATTAATATCACTCCTGTAAAAGTTAGAAGGAGCCATTTAGACACTGAATCCAACTCCCAGCTCTGAACAAGAATTGAAAATCAAATATCTGTGACCACTGGCTCTCCCGCCTCTCATCCAAAGAGATGGAGTTCACCATTTCTCTGGGTAACAGCTTCTACTGTTAAATTGCTCTTACTATTAACCTTCTGTTAGAATATGCCTTTCTGTGACTTAAATCCATTAGAGTTGGCCTTCCAGACAGCTGCAGTTGCTTTTTCCTTTACTTGAAATTTTCCTTTTAATTGTAAGCTGCTCAGAATCATTGAGATTTGAAATTCAATAGAATAAAGTAAAATAAATAAGACTACAGTACAATATTTCCTCCTCAGCCTTTTCAAGGCTATACATTCAATCCAGATCCTTCTATCTTTCTTCACTGAACTTAAGTTTCAGATAACACTCTTGGATCACCACCCTTCTTAGACCCTGTTTCAGTCCAATACTCTGCCCAAGGAGTCCTTACATCATCCTGGACAAATGATTGTCTAATCTTTTCTTGAAAACTTTCAATGATGGAAAACCCACAGCTCTAAGAAGCAAGCTATCCATTGATTAACCGTTCTCATTGTCAGGAAATTCCTCATTTCCAAGTTGAATCTACCTCTGATGTGCTTCTTGTCCTGTCCTCAGGTGCTATGGAGAATAAATCAAATCTAATGATCACTTGATCAGCTAATCGGCAGATTAATGATCTGTTCTGGAGAAATTGTGCGGATATGCCCAATATCTCTCATGAATATCAGAATCCCTTTCTTGAACTCTGACTCTTAAAAAACCATATGGGCTTCTGGACTGTACAAATCCAAGCAACTATTATGCTGTAATTAAGAGAGTAGTTGTTAGGGTGATGGATCATTAGTCCTTTGGAGAAAAAATAAATAAAAGAACTTGATTGGATAGAGTATTCAGACTTTACCATGCCACTCTGATTCGCATTCTGAATGGCAACTGGTGGTGGGTTTTCCCAATATTAATAATTTTAAAAATTTCAGTCAGGGGAAACTATGAATCAATGTTCTTGCAGCATCTTACATATTATCAGGCCAAAAACCAAGAATGATATGTGCCAAACTGAGGACTCTACTATCTCTGCATACACAGTGTACTCTGAGAATTATTAGGGAAGGGCTGTCTTCACCCTCTTTCTCTCATATAGGATATCTGAGCTGAGTTGCCTGTTACTCCCCTGGACTGCACCCCCTCCCTCCTGGGAATCCACTTCCTCACTACATGCCAGCTCACATACAAACTCTGCAGACAGCAGCACAGCATGCCCTGTCCCAAATGCCAGTGAAGGACATACTCTGAGTGTAATGTAGTTTACGTCAACACTGAATTTTAGGAAAGCACAGCAAAGCAGCTGTGAATGCACTTCTTACATTTCATGTTCTTGTTTTCTTCCCATTTCTCTAACTCAGCTCATTATTAATTTTATTTCGGAAGCATGAGTCATCCTATCCAATTTTGTATCACCCACAGAACTGATTAGTTTTCCTTCCACCTCTTTAGCCAAGTCATTGTAATAGTAACAATGAATATAAGGTCCAATAGTGAACCTTGTGGCCTCTCACTTGATATTCTACCGTAGTTTGATGAGGAAGCATTGCTAAGCAGGCTTCAAGTACAATTCCTAAGCCAGCTATATTGATCCAGTTAATTGTCATGGCAAATGTCTATGGCATTCTCTCATTTAACCAAAGTAAAAATAAAATATGGTGAGTCTGGTCAAATAGTGTGTAGATCACTGGATGCTTTTTCTTCTTTTGAAGATATTAACAGAAAATATTTCCTCTTCTCTCCTTGATTAGTTCCCCTTCATTGCTTTTTATCCTGCCTGCAGGTGCTTTGGAGAATAGATTGACTCCCTCTTCATTATGGCAACCCCATATATATTGGAACACTACTATCATGTCACCCCTAGTCCTTCTTTTCACTAAACTAGACGTACCCAATTCCAGTAACCATTCTTCATATCTTTTAGCCTCCAGTCCCCTAATTATCTTTGTTGCTCTTCTCTGCACTCTTTCTAGAGTCTTAAGATCCCTTTCATATTGTGGCGATCAAAACTGGATGCAGTATTCCAAGTGTGGTTTAAGCAAGGATTATGAAGTGGTATTAACACTTCACATGATCTTTATGTTATCCCTGTTAATGCAGCTTAGGACTGTGTTGGCTTTTTTGGCAGCTGCAGCACACTGTTGACTCATATTTAAGTGATTGTCCCCTAGGATTCCAAGATCCCAATAAATATTTCCTCACCAGTCTTCTGTCAATCTTCTTCTCTACCCAACTCTTCACAATTGTCTAATGAAACAAAATCTCTCATACATGAGATAAACAAGGAATCATTCAGACTTTTAATTATTTATTTATTAGCCAGCTGGGTGACTGGGCCAGTCTTTCTTAATCCTCAACATACAATAATTTGTTTAGCAACCTTTGGAAGTTGCAACAGCACTGAAAAAACAAACTTACAACCAATCCTCACACTTACAACCATTGCAGCATTCCCTGCGGTCACATGATCAAAATTTGGGAACTTGGCAACTGGCATACATTTACT
>JANHFT010004145.1:200479-236921 GCA_032467955.1 Pseudoxenodon macrops | reverse complement strand
TTTTCCCCTATTTTCCTCCCCAAAAACTCAGGTGCGTCTTATATTCAGGTGCGTCTTATAGTCCGAAAAATACGGTAGTTATGCTTAATAACTTGAGAATGAACATGTGCAAACATACACATCCTAGTTATACAATTGCAAGACCACATGACCTTACATGCATTTTCTTAAACCTAACACTTTAGCCTAACCCCTGTATGTAAAGAATTATGCCAGATACATCTCCAAGTCACATATGGAGTTTGGGATACAAAATTCAAGTACAAATAAGAGAAATGAGGAAAGGACATACAGATGCAGAATAACAATTCAGTGGGGAGGGAAAGGAACAGCAATAGCAATCCAATATAGAAAACAAAATACAGATCTGCTTCAATTTTTCAAGTGCTGCACTTCACAAAATTCCTTTTATTCCTTACTGAAAAAAAGAATGAAACTATTTTATGCTACATTGTAAAACAGTTTACCAAACAAAACAAAAAACGTAAGTAAGTCTGATAAGTCTACTTGAGTGAAAAGCATACTAGTTCTAAGGAAAAAGTCATGGTTGCTTCACTTGGGAGAAGCTTCAAGAAATAGAGACACCACAAATGCTTCAGCTTTTCTCTCAGTGTAGAAAGGTTCAGTACATTCAAAATTATACAAAAATGTTGCAATATCAACTCATGCCTTTCTGGGATTGAGCTCTGCTATCTTTCTTTTAGATGACTTCATGCCATTTCCCCCAGTTTTATATCTCTCCCATCTTTTCCACTAATATTTGTAATCAATAAAGTCACCCAGTTCTTCTCTGCCTCCACCATACTGGTCTCTGCCAATTCTATACCTTTTTGTTTTGCCCCATTTTGGAATCAATTCTCCTGTAAGTTTGAACTTCCAAACGATCCTGGTGTTTGGGCCAGCTAATAATTCCCTTTTATTCAGGAATAGCATCTTCTAATTACATAAGCTTTAGATTCTTTTTTCTTTTCTTTTTTTGCTGAGCCAACTCGGGAATCCTGGGAGTTGAAGTCCACAAGTCATAAAGGAGTCATAGTTCCAATTCTTTAAATCAGAGGTGATTTAAAGCATTAATTGTAAAGATACAACTGAGGCAACATGCATAAACAAAAAGAAATAGATAAAAAAGAAACAGAAGGAAGATTATATCAGTTGAGCTACCCAACAAGCTACTGACTTTTTAGCTCCTTTTCTTCAACTATTATACATTATGGCCAAGGAATTATTTTTCCCTCTCTATTCCCAATTCCTTTTTCTTTTTTCTTGTAATGTTTAGATTGCAACTTTGAAGGCAGGGCTGCTTTGTAACTATCTTTATAAACTCTTGAAAAAAAACCTTACAAATACTGTATTTCAAATGTCTAACAATCAAATCTTTAATTCAGTCATAGATTAGCATAAATCCCTCAAATAAATACTCATTTTCAAAGAGTTTCCTACATAGCTTTATGACAATCTGTACTTCCAAAACCAGCAGCATTAAAGATTCCAATTTTGTTCTGATTATTGTACAATAACTTGCTGCTTCTGCACTGGTTCAAACTCAACTCCTGGTTCCTTGTCATTTGCTTGAATTGACAGGATTTAAATTTGCCCACCTTTTTTCAGAATGACCTGGAAGGTTAAAAGGTAATTTTTCAGAGAAGCAGAAGTAGCGAAACACGTGGGAAACCACAGTGGCAGAAAAATCAATAAGGCATAAAAGAGTTATGAAAAATCTTATACAGTAGAGGATACATTTAATAAAATCTGGCCATTATATCGGATACATTAAAAATATTTTTTCTGCTAGTTTATCCTTGGCTATATACATGTCATTAGATTGACAGGGATAAGAATGATTCCAATGTTTCGGTTTCCTTTTAGAGCCACATCTTCATTTGAACGTATATATTTCCAATTACCGTATACAGGTAGTCCTCAATTTATGATCACAATTGAGCCCAACGTTTCTGTTGTTAAGCAAGGCATTTGTTAAGGGAGTTTTGCTAGTTTTGCTCCATTTTACAATCTTTCTTACCACGGTTGTTAAGTGAATCACTGCACTTGTTAAACTAGTGACAGTTAACTTAATCTGGTTTCCTGATTGACTTTGCTTGTCAGAAGATGCAAAAGGGGATCTGTTGAGACAGTGTAACAATCATAAATCTGAGCCAGTTGCCAAGCACCTGAATTTTGACCACAAGGCCATGGGGATGCCGCAAGAATCGCAAGAAACCGTCATAAGTCACTTTTTCAGTGCTATTGTAACTTTGAACAGTCACTAACCGAAGTGTTATAAGTTGAGGACTACGTGTATATTTCTTTTGATTTTGTGTAACTGTATAGTTTTCATATTTAAATTATTATAATTATTTTCCATATTCAGCTTGAAATTCTTTGTAGTCAATAAAATACTCTTCTAAAAAGTACCCCATGCAGTTAACTGGGGGGCGGGGGGCTGTAAGGCTCAGTGTATGCAACTTGGGGGCTAAATGTGTGACACCAGATTTGCAAGATCTCCCCTCTCGAGTAACTGCAGAGAGATTGCAGCATTTCAGGAGCAATTTTGCATTGACAAAAGGATCTGCAAATTGAACAATACAATCCATCACACAGTAAAACCTTGCTTAAACCTCAGGCCCATTGCCCTGGTTTCTCCATTAGTTCACAAATGTTAGTTTGTGTTAACCGAAAGAAGGGCATGGCAATTTTGAAAAGCCCATTAGCTTAAACTACCTGCTAGTCAATATGGTTGCTATATTAGCTTATGAATTCATGTCACCTCCCACCATCCCCTCAGCTTCAATAGACTCATTGGCTAATCTGGACTTGCGATTAAACTTACCTGCCTGAAAACCCCAGTGCTGAAGCCAAACACCAACTGATCTCTCCAAGGCAACACAACAGAAGTAGGTAATTGTACGTTTTTTTACTTTTACACCTTCAGATTAGTCTCAGACAGCCAACCTCTGCCTAAGTGGTACTCCACTTAGGACTACTCCACTCTCTTCTGAGTACAATGCAGCTGCATATATTGCAACCCCCCTCTCACTTAAACCAGCTCTGCTCAAGGTCAATTAGGGAGTCTTCAGTTCCATTTTCTCCTGCCTATCACAGTAACTTTTAAAAATCAATGTTAATGTAGAGTTGCAATCTATACTCATGTTATAGGTTTTTTATTAGAAACTAGCTTTACAGATGGCCTGGCATATTCAGTTTTATACTGTAGTCTTAAAGAAATTAATATACAAAGACTGTAAATAAAAGAACTACCTCTTTGCTGATTGTGAGGTGATAGTTCTAAGAATTTACCATTAGATGTCACTAGTTACAAATTCGCTTTTGAATCACCTCACTGAAGAAGCTTCAAATGTGGAGGCTTAGGGTGGAATTAAAAATTTTAACTTGTACACTTTTAGTGATCTTTCTCTTCTTTAAAACAGGCTGGGGAATGATGGTCCTTTTAATGACTTGTGGACTTCAACTTCCAGAATTCCTGAGCCATGCTGGCTCAGCTGGCTCAGGAATTCTGGAAGTAGAAGTCCACAAGTCATAAAGTGGGCATCGTTCCCCACCTGTTTTAAAAGGATTGCTCTATGCATGCAGAAAGAACTTGGGAGAAGCATTTGAAACAGCTGCACCAGCCTAGAAAAACATATGGCCGCTTTAACAATGCAAAAAGTTGCCCCTCATATAGTCCTAAAGCTTTGCATAGCTCTGTCTTCTCAAGATAATTGACTATACAAAGAAACAGAGACTTTCAACACAATCCAGAGAAATTAATATTTCAAATATTTATGAAAATCTCTATGCACTTTCTTCTTCCTTCTCGTCCTCATGTTCAAGTACCTTAGTCACTTGATGGAATAAGATAAGTTAACTTTTATTGTCATTTGGCTGTGTACACAATGGCACATGTTAAAAGTAATTAAAAGGAATCAATTGGCTTCAACAATGTCTATGGAATCCAAATTGGACTGTTTTCTCAATCCACACAAATACCGGTAGTTCCAAACCAAAAGTTGCTTCATAGGCCATAATTTTCTGGAGATAATCTATGTCAAGAATCAGCAACATATTCAGGTGAAGGTGTTTTTTTTCATTGATGTATGTTAGAAATACCAAAAAGAATTATATAATTCATTTTTAAATAGACCAGAGTTTATTAAATCTAATGTACTAACAGTGAGATTTTGTAATATTTGTACAACTCATGGAATCTGGATCCATATTTAATACAAAAACTAGAAATTTGGAGATTCTTCAATGCCATCTAGTGGTGCTAGGCTATTGTGCTAGCAAACACTGCACTGTGTTCAAGCTATGTAAAAGAAAATACACTTTATTATTTTCCGTGGCAGCAGTTTAAATCCCATATAAACGAATCGGGCACCCAAAATATGTGAAAATTGATAATATTCAAGCCAAAGAACATTTGTGCATATGAATTTAGAAAAACTGCTCTGTATGAATCCATACTCAACATGGATATTTTTTCCTTGATAACGATTTCCTTGAATAATGGCATTATTTACAATGAATGTTTGTAACAACAAGTCACCCTTGCTCATTATATATTTATCCAATTTTTAGACAATCGCTGCTTTCTAAACCTCATCACATCAATTAAAAAGAAAAAGAAAAGTTATCCCTGATTTCAGAGATAAAAATTAGGAAATGAGTTTTTCCAAGATAAAATAAAGGGACAGGTCATAAGCCAGTTATTTATATTTGTTTCAGCCCACATAATCTTCACTTGTTCTGTTGTGAACATTATGGTGCTCCTCTTGTGGAGGGATGTGATCGGATTGTTGCCTTTCAGCTCTCCATAGAGCTGAAAGTCACAGTCCCACATTTAATAGGAACTGAGTAATGTCCGTGGAAAGGAACAGAAAGCAAGATTTCGGTAGCTACTCCTTACTCTGACATTCTTGCGGAGAGGCAGAAAATGAAGATGTCCATTGACCTTGGTCTCTTTCTAATTGCTAAAGTTAGAACATTGTGCCTCATAACCATTTAAGTCTCCAGTCAGTAGCCCTATATACACAAAGATCATTGCTGTATATTCCGGCTTCAACAGCTTCGGATAAATCTCAGCTTGTCAATCATTTGTGACAAAACTAGCAACCCATAGATTCAGATTCCAAGTTGTTCTTCTATTTATGAAAATGGGAAGGAGGCAAATCTGGCAATTCCCTCTTCACCTCATTCCTACCACTATCACCGCCACTCATAGACATCCCCTCAGCATCTCTAGGCAGCCCACAAGAACATACTGAATGTGTGTATATATATATATAGATAGATAGCTAAAGAAGAAAATAATTTGGAAACCCCATGGTCTTAGTAGAAACTGTTCACAGAAGGAAACTTAAAAGTCAAAATACGTGTTTCCCAGAAGAACCTCTGTCTGTCAGGCCACAACGCAAACGGCTTAAGACAAAGCATATTGTCTCCCTGCCATTAAGTACTAGTCCATATTATTAGTGCTTGAGCTGAGCAGCTTCTAGGGTGAAAGCAAACCGCAATAAACAAAATGTACTCAGCAAAACGCGGGCAGCAAGAAGTTAATTCAGCGTTTTTATGTTGCAGCAACTGCAAAAGGCTGAGATTCAAACATCCCAACACCATTCAATGCTGCTAATGAGGTTTATTACTTAATGAGAGGCCCTAAAAAGAACAGCATGTCTTTTATTTACGGGTAATAGGACATCAGTGTCAATTGCAAAGCGGCCTAAATACTGTTGCTGGGTCTCTTGGTTTGTTAAGAAGTTCACATTGGAGTGTGCATAATCTTTGCTCAGGGTATCACTAGCCTATATATATGGGACTGCTTGAAATTTAACATTTAAGGCACAAATAATTCTTTGTTAAATTTCAAGCAGTCCCAGGAAAGGCAACTGCCATAAAGGTAACAGACTGCTGGCTTCCATTTATAGTCTAAGAATGGGTGTAGGCAGCCTGACTGACCCAATTTTCAAATATGGAAAGCTAAACACCACTGAGTTTCAATTGGAACTTGCTCCTCCTAAGCAGCCTGTAAGAAAAGCATCAATGAACACACTTTAAATTCTAAAATCTAAAACCATGCGCTTTTTTTTTCCCCTAGCATTTTTGCTCTACATTTTGCTCATAGACAGATGTACCTGTCAATCATGTGAAAACTTATCTTAAATGACCCATCTCCCATCAGAAACATGAGCCAGTTTTTAAGAAAAAAAGTACTGCACCTAAAATACCTTCAGTCCATTTTTTTTAAAGATAAATCATACTGGCATAACAATGATGAGTTACTAGAAATGGAGCGAAGGAAGGAAGGAAACAGGGAGGGTCTTGCTGGCATTGGATTGCAAGTAGTCTTTGACTTATGACTGTAGTGAAGCCTGCCCATCAGTGTCGTAAATCATGACAATTTCATGACCTCCTTTGGTCATTAAGCAAATACTGCAGTCATTAACCCAGTTCACTATAGGTAGTTTTACCAAAAACTGGCTTTCAGCAAAACTGTCATAAAACAGAGTCAAGTGACCATGGGATAATGCAAATAGCCATAAATGCACCCTGTTGCCAGTGCATGAACTTTAGTCATGTGACTGTGGGGCGGGACAACCATCAGAATTTCACATCTGGGTTATACGTAGCTCCGAGATAAGTCCACTGTAACTTCAAATGGTCAATAAGCAACCAGTCGTAAGTCGAGAAGTACCCAGGGCTGATTATGCCAGCCCATCAGGATTATTCATGTATTTTATTCATTTATTAACCCAATTTATATCGCCATGAAATCACAGGATTCTTGGAAGTTCACAAAATTTGCATGCACACACCTGATATAGAGACAGACAGAGATAGAGATATATTAAAAAAAATACTAAGACAATTAAAACCAGATGCAATACAGTAATAGGTATTTGTCCCCAAAAGCCCACTGGGAAAGCTCTGTCTTCAGCTTTTTCTAGAAGGCGGATAGTGTTGGATTCAAATAAACACCCAACAGGAGGCCATTCCAGAGGGGCAACCCCATGTAATGCTTCAGTCTCTCTCTCCCCCTCATAATAGTTATAAAAATTCACAAAACATATTTTCACAATCTTTTTTTATTTATTTATGGTTTTATGTCCGTCATTGTATATCAAATGCTTACTTACCATTACAGATTACTAATTACTTTCCTAGAAATCCAAAATTCTTAACAGTTAATAGTTAAATAATTACTAATTAATAGTAGTTAGTAGATAATTAATAATTAAATAATTAGTAATCTCAAATTTTATTTTAAAAGTCTAGATAGTTGCCTGTATTTAAAATCAGACAATGTTTAAATTATCCACAAATCTCTTCATCAGAAGACTTTTTGTTCTTTCCAACGGAAAAAAAGCTTTTTCTAGGGGGAAAGGGTTTTTTCCCTTCCAAATTACTGATAGAGCTGTAAGCATGTTTATGCAAATTAACTCTATTAACAATCATAAAATTCATTGACAGATTTCTTTAAGCAGATGACAACTTTAAAATGAACTCTTTATAGCATGGCTTGAAGCCATATAAGCAATAACTTTGAAAATATGTATTAGTTATAAAAAAATACACCATATATTAAAAGTTACTTACCAGACGGATGAGGCAAGGAGGACACCTGTGGTGTTGGCAAAAAATGCAATTGGAGGTTCTGCTAGCATCAGCGAAGATAATATGGACCCACCAAAACAGTAAAGCATAGCACTAAACCAACAAGCAAGTGGGCTGTCATATGCGACTTCAACTACTCCTGAAAACAAGAGAAGATACAAACAGCTCTTTATGAGGAATTTTGCTTTTAATTTGCTGCAAAAGGAGAAAAGCCAACAAATGGCTCTTCAAATTCCCTGATCGACTTACTGCACTAATAGCAATAGGACTTAGACTTATATACTGCTTTACAACCCTCTAAGCGGTTTACAGTCAGCATATTTCCCCCAACAATCTGGGTCCTCATTTTATTGACCTCAGAAGGATAGAAGGCTGAGTCAACCTTGAACCAGTCAGAATCGAACTCCTGGCAGTGAGTAGCGAATTAGCCTGCAATACTGCATTCTAACCAGTATTTAATCTAACCAGTTGTTTAATCGTGGCTTGTTTCTTAAGCCATAATGATCCTGCTATGCAGACCAGAGCAGCATGTTCTAAGGAAAATAAGGGGTCTGAGAGGAGGAAGCTCAGGTGAAGAAGCAGGAAAAAGGAACCCTTGGATGGAGAGAGCAGGTCGGTAATTAAAGCCACGGGAAAGGATGTGATGATGGGATATATGGTAATAACCCGTCAAATGGCAAAATGGCTTAAGAAAAATGGTGGAAGATATGGGTTAGATTTAGTGAAGGCAGGGAGGGGTCTGTTTTTGAAACACAACAGTGTCACAAGCTTCCTGATTTAAAGTGTATACTAATGATAATATACTCTTACCATGTATACTATCCTGCATATCGTGTATAGTGTATACCCCTGATACTACCTTATGTTTCTACATCATATTCTTGTCCAATATATATCCAATAAAAATGGCTCATTAGATGGTTTCACTTACAAACCAACATTTTGAATGTAGAAATGAAAGTTTATAATGTGTATTAATAAAAAATAAACTAATGCTAAATGCTATTTAAATGCTGCCTTCATTCATATCTTTGGCTAGTGTGTGATGAAGTTGAACACAATGTGGGAGGTGTAGTTTACATGAATTTGATCAATGTGGTGGAACCCTTGCTTCGGTTTTCTGCAATTATGAAAGAGATTGTAGCGCTACTCAGGGGGTGAGGGGTGCTAAGAGGGCCAGAGATGATCAGAATGTACAAATAACTCTAGGTGTTTCTTAGGCAGCTATTACTGAACAGCATGGATATAGCACTGCCAGAAAGTCAAGCTGCATGGGAAAGAAATTCAATCCCAATTTGTCCTTGAATAAAAACGAACTACTGCAGCATTTGCTGTGGACATTAATAATAGTTACAACTTAAGAGGAAAAAGTTTGATAAACTCTTGATTATTTTGAAGGCAGCAAAAATTGGGAGGAGGGGATTAAGAAACCTCTCTGTAGAAAATATCCACAAACTCCTCCATTACCTTGAGTTACAAACAGCTTGGTCTGGAGAGCTTAGCTAGGAGGAACACACATTATTTGATTTACTGTGCGAAGGTGTTACCTGATATAATTTGTATTCAAGAGACATAATAACTGGAAATCTTGAATTTTGGAATCTGAAATTATGCTCTTGTTCATAAAGACAGAGCACATTGGGGGAGGAGGGCATATTCTCTTGAAGGAAAGTTTAAACAATTCAGACTTGATTAACCTGAAACTTTAGAGGGAATTCCTTTGAAGAAATCATATAACTGTTTATAATTCCTGTTTCCTGCTTGATACATGATTGAATCATCCATTGATAAATTCAAAAGGATTTTTTTTGATGTGGGGATTTCAATCATCATAGCTCTTTATGGGCAGTGATAACTTAAACAGGGATGGGAATTGTTGGAAAACTTTAGATAAAAGTTTGAGTTGATTCTTTTTAAGAATGGAACCCCCACTCAGTTTGATTTGTTTATGCATAAATTTTCTTCTTTAGATTAAACTGTTTCCAGATGTATCCTGTCTTATTGTGGCTGGGAAGTTCTCCAAGTCAATAATACAGGAAGTGATCATTTCCCCATTTATTTCTTATAGACAGGTGGGATTTTACTGATTAGGCAGAAGTAGTCCTTTTGTGAATTTGACAAACACAAATGGGTTTCTTTTAGACTATGTAAATTCTGTCAGATTCATGGTGAGAAGAATGATTCAGAGGAATTTCAAAATATTTATACTGTGCGATATAGTTACAACAACTTATCAGGCCATGCCTAATAGAATCTAAAAAACAAAAATCAGATGTTGGTTTCATGACAGGTTGCTGAATGTGCTAAATCTACATGAGTAAATTAACATTTTCAAGGTATTAGTTGTTGATGCTAACAATCAAGAAAAGAACGATGCAAAGACAGCGATATAATGAGTACAGGGAACCTAAAAACCATTAAGATAGGGAAGTTCAGTGCAATAAAAAACAGAAATGAAGATATCTTAGATATTAGCAAATTGAAATGGACTGGAATTAGACACTCTCAGTTAAGAGATTATGCTGTTTACTACAGGTGTTCCTCCATTTACAACAATTGGGATCAGAATCTCAGTCACTGAGCAAAGCAATTGTTAAGTGACATGTCATGAGACCAATTTGTTCAATGATCACGATCCTGGTTCTCCTGACTGTGGTCCATAATTAACTGCACAGGTTATTAAGCCTAGTGCAGGGGAGAGGGTTCAGGTCTCCCAGGTATGGCGGGACATGGAGGGAACCCAGGCTTCTAAGTACACTCACAAGACCCCTTTCCTCAATGGGGAGAACAATCATATGAATGATGGTGTTTGCTAACATTTTTGCCAGATTTGAGGTCTCTTCCTCCAGCATGCTGAGAAAATCCATCATTACGCTGGAAAAATAGGCTTTACATCTGGCTAAATTGTTAGAAAATATAATTGTTCTGGAAGACTCGTGAATATATTGAAATTCTATACAACAGAGATGTCTACGACCAAGATACTTTAGTAGATTATTTTCTATTTATAAAAACCTTTTTATATCAGTTATTAGTTATTATTAAATTGCTATCCTTGAGAAGAAGAAGCTTAACTTCATGACCTTCTGGACAGCTGAGGAAGATACTAGTGACCTCATTGGAAGAAGCACAGCCAAAATTTCCCCTCCCCTTTCTGGGAGAGTCTACAGGTTGGGAATAGGAGCAAAACACTTCCATTTCCATACTTACAAATTGTGCAAACTCCGAAGCAAAATTTGCTGCAATTTAAGAGCACAAACCCAAGTGCCATTTTAGAGCAGCTAAAATATTTTTTGTATTTTGGAAAGAAACTACTACTCTGGGTTTAAAATTCAGAAATGTACAGGTATATTCACTCTCAGCCTTTGAATTGCCTACTTATGTAATGAAAAGACTGATCAGTATAATCCCATGTCAAACATTGATCTGTTACTTTTACATATCTATTGTATATATATATGCATGTTTTGTCTCACTGGGATTTTGTTCTTTCTTGGTTAAGTTGTATTTTATACACACATACACATCCTACATGAACTAGTATGGTATAGTAGTAGTTAAGGCAAAGAGTTAGAAGACAGGAAACCATGAATTCTAGATTTATTTTAGACCCGGAAATCAACTGGGCAACTTTGGGACACTCATATTTAGTTAAGACTAAAAAGTCAAAAATCCTCTATTTACAATTAATACTGGTTACTATGATAGATTATGGTCCTTCGATGAACCTTGAATGAATGTTGTTCTGTCATCTGATTGAGCTGATAATTTTATACACACCCCAGTGTTGTTTTAAATAAATTATAGTAATATGAGTAATTTAAACATGAAGAAATTGCATACAAGATTCCACAAAAACTAGCATGTTACTACAGATCGTCCCTAGGTTTTATGTGTCTACACCTTCCACATGTGAGAATGTTTAACTTCCAATAATCCCAGCAATCTCCATAATGGCTGGGGAAACCAAAGGTTGCAATCCATGCAGCTGAATGTTTCAGTTTCTAACAAACTTGTTTTTTTTTAGTAACTTTCAATATTTTAATTATGCTTATTTCGTTTAACTGCTTCTCTTTCGTTATAAACAAAAGTTAGCTAACAGCCACTGAATTGGCTCACAATCAAGATCAGTCCGCAATAAAAACAACAAAAATAATGGAATAATTACTCTTAATCTGCTAACAAATAATAATACATTCAAGGCTTTTGAAAAATTACAAAACAAAATATAATTTACCAAAAGCAGCCAAAAAGCTAGCTAGTTCTCACCCTGGGTGTAAATTGTTAAATTCTCTGTTTAATCCTAACGCTTTAGCCATCTATGAAATGTAAGGAACTTGAACGTTTGAATGTTTCATAGAGACAAAACCAACATTTCAATATTATTTTTTAAAAACTGCAAAAACAAATTTGAATAATATACACAAAATCTGCATAAGTACAAAATCAACATATTGGACAAAAATGTCTTACTTAAAGAAATATATTTTATTGTATGATTTAAAAATCTGGTTGATTCAGCAAAAAGAATCAGTGTTTAAAAATTTGATTGTCAGCCTTTTATGCTGGAGATGTAGTAAATAACAGGAATATTAGTGCAAATGCTCTGGACATCTCTCCCATATTATCCTGATATTACAATATTATTGGTAAACCAGATTACTGAGATGAAATTATAGTTTAGAGAATTTAAATATTGCTAAATTATTCTTCTAAAAACTGGACATTTTCTATTTATGTTGAACTTTAGATTTGTGCCTGGGGGCCCCTTTCTTAAAAGCCCTTAAATGCAGAGAAATAAAACTACACTTGCATTTTTGCAATTTATTAGAGATGGATCTCTACCAGCTGCCAATAAATTTATATGTAACAGTGCTGGGATGGCTTCCAGAGAGACAGTTTTTATCCTTTCTTTCTAAAATAATTTTCTTATCAATTTGGAAAAAGTAATGTTAGAAAATGAAACAGAAGATAGAAGTGCACAGTTCCCTTGCAAAATTTTGTACATACCACTAGGCAATTTGGGAGCACTTTAGAACTTGAAATGGAGGCCACTGAACATTATTTTACACAATTATATTAGCATAAAAACAGCATCCACGACAGATGGCAATAACCTGAATTTTTAAAATTCAGTTTCTATTTTATTGCTCAGATAGCTTAGTGCTCACATCAGAACTGTATTCATAAAACTCAAAACTGTATTTTTTAATGATTTTTTTTATCCTGCCTTCGTTTTTATAAATAACTCAAGGTAGTGAACATACTTAATACTTCTCCTCCTCCTATTTTCTACACAACAGCAACCTTGTGAATGTGAGCTGGGCTGACAGAATGACTGGCCCAAAATCATCCAGCTGGCTTTTATGCCTAAGATTGACATTAAAATGTCACATTAGTATTTTAAGTTTAAGTTACTACCGGTAGTAAAATAATTGTTACTTTTTATATCCTTGCAATTTTAAATATTATAGTTTTAAAATTGTAAATAAAAATAATAGGTAGTGAAATAGAAATAATTTGGGGGGGGACTGTATTTTTCAATTCTATATATGTGATGCTGTGTTTCAGGAAGGGCTTATTTTCTGGGGGATGGTTTATTTTAGCGCATGCGCTCAAAAGCCTGATTGGGCTTATTATCCGGGGAGGTTTTGTTTTCAGGGAAACAGGGTAACAGAGGATTGGTGTATATTTGTGTGCACAAACTATTGCACAATCGATTAACATTTCATTTAATGACCGCTTTACGTAACACTGGCACTGAAAAAAGTGACATGACCGTTTTTCACACTTAATGATTGTTGCAGCGTCCCCATGCTCATGTGATAAAAATTTGGATTCTTGGCAACCAGTTTGTATTTATGACGGTTGCAGAGTCCTAGGATCATGTGGTCACCTTTTGCGACCACAATGGAGGAGCCAGATTCACTTAACAACCGGGTTGCTAATTTAACAACCGTGGCAAGAAAGGTCATAAAATGAGGCAAAAATAACTTAACAAATGTCTAGCTTAGCAAATAAATTTTGGGCACAATTATGGTCGTACGTTGAGGACTACCTGTATTATAGTAGTGCTGACAACCAAATTCCAAGAATCATTGGTCTTTCCTAAATATTGCAATTTCTGCCTTGTTTCCCCTTCTCCAAGAGAACATTTATTTATTTAATTTAGTAAACAAATTTATATAACTGCTCAAGTTAAACATAGATGATTCCAAGTGATTACATAATAAAACCTATTTAAAAACACCCCTGTCCATGGCAGCAACAACACAACGAATCAGTCAGTTCCATCTCCATCCACAAAACCTTCTTAGGGCCTTTCCGAAAAGCAACAAGATGGGGGCCAACTGTACCTGGGGGAGGTGAGCATATGCATCCAAAACAATACAGGTGGTCTTATAATTATTTTTTAGTGACCGTTCAAAGTTACGACACTGAAAAAAGTGACTTCTGACTGATTTTCTACACTTACGACCGTTGAAGCATAGTCACGTGATCAAAATTCAAAAGCTTGTCAATGGACTCTTATTTATGACAGTTGCAGTGTCCTGTGGTCATGTAAATGACCTTTTGCCATCTTCTGACAAGCAAAGTCAGTGGGGAAACCAGATTCACTTAACAACGGTGTTACTAACTTAACAACAACTTGCTTAACAGCTGTAGCAAAAAAGATGGTAAAATGGGGCAAATTCAATTAACAACTGTCTCGCTTAACAACAGAAATGTTGGGCTTAATTGTGCTCCTAAATTGAGGACTAAGGACTGCAAAGGACAACAAAAATGAGTCAAATCAGAACAAATTATATTTACCTGTTTCAGAGATTAAGCAGGCAAATGTATGACTATTCATTTAAAGTAATTCCCTCAAATTTGCTACCTTCTGAAATTAGTTACCTTGTCATTCTGCTAAAAAAATGAAGCTAATACTCTGCATGCATTAAAAATAGAAAATTATCTCATAGATTAGTTCCTAGTGGATGTTACATAAAAAGAACTCCACTGAGTTGGCCAAAAATCTCTCTTGCCCAATATTCTGCTTCTAAAAGTAACACTGGTAGTCTGGTAAGCCATTTACTTTATACTGAACCTACACAAGTTAATTTCTACCTAACACTGTTGGCTAATCATTTTAGATTTTCTAAATCTTTCCTTTTTAAAAACATTCAAATACACAGTTAATAGCTTGCAAAATCTATGTGAAGTTTTGTTATCAAGAAAACACCATGCAATATAATAAAATCCTTCCAGTTAAGCCACTGACTGATAGGCATGAAAGATTTTTTTCCATCAAATGTGTATGAAATTATTTGTGATCCAAATACATTGCCTATATGGCTTTCATAATATTACTGAGGTCCTTTTCAACATCAAAAACTTTCATTTTCTGAAGCAGTTCATCTCTTTAAAAAAATTGAGTACAGTATAGATGCATTAATACGCTTTATAAAGAATGTTTTATTATCATTTTATTAGAATTGTAATTTGAACCTTTGTAAAACTGCAAAAGTTTCGGAATACCCAAAGAGTATTCACTACGTGATTCATTAATAAATCTCATGGGAGTCCAATTTCACGCATTAATTATGCTGCGTAAAAGTAAAAATAGCCATTTTTGTCAATCCTAATCAGCAATCTTCCAAATACCCAAAATAGGAAGTTTAATTTTATCTGGAAAATGTGTTATAACCTAAGCTTCAGCATAAGCTAGTAGTCTTCATATTAAACAAGGGTGAGTTGTAAGCCCCTTTGGTCGCACTTTAGGAATGCTTGTTGAGTCTGAACATGCTCAGGAGCTGTGGTTGCTCCTTCCGGGAAACCCTAGGACTAAAAACAAGTTTTGTACTCCGGACCTCGGCCTACTTACTCACTCACCCCGCTGCTCCTTCAGAGACATGATGGAAGCGGCGTAATGCGCTAAGTCAAAGAAGGGAAACATGGGCAAACGAGCGAAGCGCAGCGGCAAATCCCCCAAGAGCTCCATCGCGACAGATCCTGATGCGCATGCGCCAATCCTGTCAAGCGGCGAGGGAAAACGCGAAGGAAAGCTTGCACGAGAAGGAGGCGGGGCCAATTTCAAATAAGGCGGGGTTATAGAGGAGACTGTAACGCCCTCCCCGTTCTTTCACGGCCTATAGTCGCGCGCGCAAATGTGGCTATGGGAAATTAAAAACCCGCCCCATCTTCGCTCTTAGGCCAAACCGCCGTCAGTAGGGAGGGCGGAAGAAAGAAACTGGCGTCCACGAGCGGAGGAATGATTGGTTCGGCTCGAATCTAACGTCGTCCAGGACTGAAAGGCGATTGGCTGAGTTTTGTAAGGCGGGCCGAATTGTCGAGGGTTAGTGGTTTGCCGATAGCAGGAGCGCACATTTTGGCCTACGCTACAGAGATGGTCATAAGTCACTTTTTTCAGTGATGTAACTTTGAATGGTAACTAAATGATCTGTTGCAAGTCGGGGAATACCTGTACTGGGTTGATGCCTTTTGGAGGTTCTGGACTACAAATAAAAGATATTGATATCTGTCCCGTAACCTGTTCTGGTATTTCCAGTGCAGTGCATAAAGGTTCATTCTGCTCTGCAAAGTGCTACTTGAGTCCACACAAACTCTTTTACCAAGACACAGCAGAGCACTGAATAAAGTAATTGTTTTAGTGACTTTGAATGAGTGTTGTCTTTTGGCAACTGCCTGGACAAGTCCCTGCAGTTTTTTTTTTAGCAAAATATCTGAAAATATCTCAGCCTTCCTAGGGCTGAGAGAGAGACTGGAGCAAGGTTACCCAGCTGGCTTTTTGTTTAAGGTAGGACTAGAACTCAGGGTTTTTAGCTTGGAACCTCAACTACTACACTAGCTTTGTGCCTAAAGCAGAAGTTGAACTCAGTACTAGACTTAGTCTAAGATTTCAACCACAGTTCCAAACTAGCTCTCAATAATAAAGTGCCTGGAAAGTGGTGTGTTTTAACAAATGCAAACCACTCAGCATGCCGGCTCAGATGCAAGCTGCCTGGTAGTACTTTCAGCTAGTTAGAAGTTTGACTGTTTGGAACTACAAGGAGGACCTGCTATAGTTCTTTATTCCTTCAGAAGCCTCTTTTTCTCGTTTTTCCAACACAATAGCTATTAGCTGGAGATAACCTTAGCTTTATTAAAAATGCATTCAAAACTGAGCTTCCAGGATACAAATAGGTCATAAAAATTATAAATAATACATCAGTCTTATTTTTGTCACTTCACTAATACTATTGTAGGACCTGTGCAATGGCTGCAAGTCCCACTGAACCCCTAATCAGATACAAGGTACATGTATACGTACCTTGCTAAACTACATTTGTAGGAACAACATAATTTATTGTCGAAATGAGCAGTTGAAATTTGGAATCTGGGTGCTTCCAGAACAGGCTCTTAAAATGCATATATAGCAGTTGGCAATAGCATAATAACCTTTTGAACACATATATTTAAAATTCTATTTCTTCATAAAAATGAAGCTGCTTCTTTAGGATATGAAGTCCAATAAAATATTGGTTGATGAGCATAATAACTATTAAGATAGAAATACTGCAAGTCAAATGTTATTAGAGGAGATTCTCTTAATTTTCATGAGCACTGAGTCATGAGTCATTTGAAAGATTTGTCTGTAATCAGTTTGATTAATTATACTTATTTTTACTCAGCAATGTTAAACAGGATTCTTTCCCCTTCTATTGGATAAATTGTGATACAAGACTGACCCATAACTCAAAAGCATATTTTGAATAATAATATGAGACATTAAATTTGCAGATATCATAAAAGCATAAAATCATGTTCTTTGCAGTTCTGCTTGATATCCACTGAGTGGCAATAGATGTACACATAGGAAATATAAATCCAATTATGTCTGACTTCTGCTTACAGATGGAGCAAGGCTGAGGCAGAAGATCAAAAAGAAGAAAAATGTGGACCCTGCCAACTTGAGATCAAATATGCACTACTTTATCCTAGTTGAGATAGGATGGTAACTTGCTCATGGTATATCACTGGGCAATATATACATATTTTAATTGGCTCAACCAAAAGTCTTCAGCTGAATGTAAAAACAAACCTGGATCAAGCTTAGTTAAGCATTTTGTTGTTCACAGAAGCAAACCAAATGCTTATGTGGTACTCACAAGTAGGAGGTTAAAAGCTATCCTTCTACTGCATTCCTGAATCTGAATGCCTGCTGCCCCAATCTGATGGTGAGTTGACTCTTCAGGACCAATATCCCTGAGTAGATATGAGTTCTATGAATACTTTATTTAAAAATTCCCCTTTAAAACCATTCAAATGAATAGCCAACATCATGTCTTGAGGTGATGAATTCTTAATGGTTATTGTGCACCATATGCATAATTTTACCTGTTCTAGATCGTATTCCAATCAGCTTCATTGGAAGGCTCCTGGAACTAACGTTTCAAAATACAATAAGATGCTTCTTTCTCCATTTCTCCATGTCATGTGTGATGTTACATAAATCAATGAAGTTTGTGCCAGCAGTTGTCTTTTTTTTTAAGATGAAGAATCTCAAATAATCTCAGTTTCTGTTGAAAGAGCTATGCTTGGTTCCTCTAATTTTGATGTCCTCATGGAACTTTTTCTAACTGTTATATACGTTTTTTCCAAATGTGGTAGCCAGAACTATATACAATGTTCCAGATGCTATGTACATTGTACAAGGAATTAAAATTTGATAGCTTTGTTTTGAGTCCATTTCGTAATGATTATGCTAGTATAAAAAAGAGAATTAATTAATTAATTAATTCTAGCATGAAATTTCTCATTTTCACAGTTTCCAGCCATACATGGAATCACACATTCCATACGATACCTACTATAACTCCAAGGTCCTTCCTTCATGTTAATCCCATCATTGTACAGGTAGTCCTTGATTTACAACAGTTCACTTAGTAACTATTCAAAGTTACAACAGCACTGAAAAAATGACATGATAATTTTTCACAGTTAAGACCTTTGCAGCATCCTCATGATCATGTGATCAAAATTCAGATACTTGGCAACTGGTTCATATTTGTGACTTGCTGTGTGCCAAGATCATTTGAACACCTTTCGTGACTTTCTGACAAGCAAAGTCAATGGGAGAGTCAAATTCACTTAACAACCGTATTACTAACTTAACAACTGTAGTGATTAGCAAGAAAGGTTTTAAAATCGGGCAAAAGTCACTTAACAAAGGTCTCACTTAACGACAAAATTGTTGGGCTCAATTGTTATAAGTTGAGGATTACCTGTATATGTAAACGTACTGTAGAATGTTTTGCCCTAATATACAGATTTAAATTTAAATTTAAATTGAATCATGTTTGTCACTTGGTTTAAACATTCACCCAATTTAAAGTAAAGTGTTAGAAATTTTTCTGCTTGCAACTTATTTCCTTTAATAATTATTCTCCTTTTGGTATATTTAGTTTAGTTTCTTGTAAATCAGCCATCAATTGTTTGTCTGGGTTGTTCCAGTTCTATTTTAGGATCCAAGTGTTCTTTTTGGTTGTTATAATCTCTTTTTTGTTCTGCATCCTATTAGATTAAAAGCCTACTTGCATAGATATATAAATGTAAATATATACATATGGGAGCCAGTTTGGTTTAGGCACTAGACTAGAAACCAAGATACTATGACTTCTATTTCCACCATAGGCATGAAAGCAGGCTGGATGATTTTGGGCCTCACTCTCACTCACTCTCAGCCCAACTCATCTTACAACTTTGTTGCTGTGGAAAAATAGGAGAAAAGAGTAGGAGGTATGTTGGCTGCCTTGAGTTATTTATCAAAATAATAAAGATGAAAAATAAATAAAATTTAAATAATGTACCGTATTTTTCGGAGTATAAGATGCACCTTTCCCCCCCCCCAACAGAGGGTGGAAATGTTGGTGCGTCTTATACACCAAATATAGCAATTTTGGTCCCCTGAAGCCCCACCTCTGCATCCCATTTTTATGAAAAATGGGATACGCAGAGGTTTGAGAGGATTGCAGACTGCTTCTGTGGGCTGGGGTAAGGCAAAAACTCCCCCGTTTTTGCAAAAAATGGGCCGTTTTTTGTGAAAAACAAAGTGCGCAGAGGGTTTTGGAGGGCCTGCAGAGGGTTTTTGTGGATTGGGGGAAGGCAGAAACGCCCCTGTTTTTGCGAAAAACAAGTAGTTTTTCAGCCATGTTTTGTGAAAAACGGGGTACGCAGAGGGTTTGGGAGGCTTCCAGACTGTTTCTATGGGCTGGGAAGACAAAACTCTCCCATTTTTCACCCATTTTTTGCGAAACACGGGGTGAGCAGAGGGTTTGGGAGGCCTGCAGAGTGTTTCTGTGGACTGAAGGACGGCAGGAAACCCTTCCCCCATTTTTTGCAAAAACGGGTGCACAGAGGGTTTGAGAGGCCTGCAGAGTGTTCCTGGAGCCAGAGAGGACAAAAAGTTTTTTAATTGGAGGAACAAATAAAACTGATACTGTTTTTGCTGTTAATACTATCATCTGCCTCACCAAGGAGAAAATGTAGATGATATTTTTCAGAAACAAACTTAATATTCCTACAAAAAACTCACAAGACATTGTGCTTTCATAAGATGCCTTTGTGGATGGGGAAAGTTGCCATCTTCCCTTTATCCCAATGAGAAATGTTTGAACATATTTAAGGAAGATTGAATGTTCAATTTGGTTTTGGGTCCACACTGATACGCATGCTGAGCGTTGACAAGGATTAGACTTTTTATTATTTTTATGCTTAGGAAAGAAAAAAATAAACCATACAAACAGGAAACAGTGTTAACATTATGCCTCCCACATCCTACCCTCAACTGACCATCACATTTTCCCTACTTAATTGAACTCCGGCCTGTTTGGAACACTCTCAATATCATCAGAGGCTTTGTCTTCCAAGACAGAAGTTGCTTCCTTGTTAGCAGCACATTGTCCTCCCTTGCCACCACCATCTTCTACCTATGCCTGGTGTGGGGCACTATCTACAGATCCCAATCCAGTCTTTGGGATCATGAAGTCCAAATTAACATAATCAGATTAACTGCATGCAGCCATACATTTGAAAAGGACAAGGGGAGGGGTGGAAGAAACAAAAGAAAAAAAGTATTTCAACAAAGGGGAACCCTAAGGAGGACAGAAAGGGTTTATTGCTGTTAGGCTGCAGCGTTGAATGCTTTGCACCTGCATGGTGAACAAGTCCTCTTCTAACGAAGGACCCTTAGATGGTATTAAAGCATGGGAGGGAGGGAAAGAAAAGAAAAACGGGCTGAATGCAAGAGGGACTGAATGAATCGGCCTGCATCCCATTAATTGATTTATCGGGATAGAAAATGTGCAAATGGCTGTCAGTGGTAAAACGGCCGTGTGATTTCTACTCAGCATAGAGAGGAGATCAGCCAAGTAATCTGGTCTATTGAGATAAGAGTTTCGGAGCCTCTGCAACAGAGTGATAAGAAATGCCAAAATCCCAGTAGACATTTAGAGCTGCATTTTTTGGCATTATTTTTTTCAAACGCAGCTGAAATACCGTAATTCTTCTATTTATAATTATAATCATTTTTATTCATTGAATAATAACACAGCATCAAGAACACCAAAAAGAATTACATTTTTATTGGTGTTATTGGAAAATTAAAATCCCAGCCAGGAATTTAGAAATTATCCAAATAAAATTATAAGACAGGACAAAATCATTCTTTCTCCTTCTTCCCTGCTCTTTCTTTTTCTTTCTTTGTTTTTGTGACTTAAAAATAAACTTCTAATATGCCAAAGAAAGAAGAGGACTACAGAAGCAAGCTGGCCTGCTTCAAGCAATAGATGTTAGGAGAACAATAACAAGAGAAGATTCTCAGTGTTGAAACTTTTGCTAATTTTTTTTGAGTTATACCAAAAAGATTTTAGGTGTCAAAATGTATTTGGAGAATTTTTGCAAAATAGCTCTAGTTATCGGTACTTGCTAATTTTGGAATGACTGACTCTGTTTTGTTATGAAGAATGATTGACTTAACCCCACTTGAAAAATTGAGTAGTGTTATTACTATAAATTTCTGCATTTAAGTTTATTTTGTCTCATTCTTCTATACCTGAACTAGATAATGTGCAGAAAAAAATAATGGTGAGCTGTCATGCTGCAAAGCAAAACAGCAACCTCTAGAATCTCCTGCATACGCAAGACCTTTGAGACTCATGTAGGCATCAGAAGTTCTTACAAGATAAACATGATAAGTGCAGAAAACAAAACAAAAATAAGGGGGAATAGTAGAAAATATGCTAAAGAGCAGATTAAACCGGAAGAGGAACAGTTCTGCGATTTATTTGGGTAACTAGCTATGGCACAATTTTGTAAATAATCAAAAAGGTTATGGGACTGTCTTTCCCTGGTAGTATCTGCATATCCCACTAAATTTAGCAAAGCGGACATACTTAGGGTACCTTGGGTGAAATGGATCCCAGGAAGTACACATTCTTTTTGATGGAGCCCCCCCCTATGGAACAGCTTCCCATCCAAAATAGATGGTCCCAATGCTTTTGGCTTTTTGCAAGGATGGCTCTTTTCCCCCAGCAGCAGGCTTGGGATGCTAATAATAGAGGCCTTGGTGTGGATATATGTGATTAATGATTTTGGGCTTTTACTAAGCTTCAGTGTGGTTTTATTTGGGGTTTATGCATTTGTTTTGGTTTGGTGTTTTTCTTTTGCCCATTGGATAGATGTGTGTGTGTGTGTGAGAGAGAGAGAGAGAGAGAGAGAGAGACCGGTAAATAAAAAAAACAATCCTTGTTCTCCATTAGGTGAGACCAATAAGAATAAATTTCCAATATTTCAGATTTGCTTCCAAGCCTCTATATATTATAGAGTAAGAGAGCTGAATAGATCGTTTTAAAACTGAATGAATTGTATTTCCGTGGCATTTGTTCTATATTAGTGGTTATTTTGGGGGGGAAGACTGCGATATCTACCACCTCCACTACTTCACAGTCTCACAGCACAGCCTAGGGAGAAATAAACAGGAAAGTGTACCTTAAAAACAAAGTGAAGGAAATAGATAGTGCTGCATTATTCCCAATGCAGCTTGATAGTGCTGCATTGGGAATAATTTGAAAACCATGGTATGTGTGGTCTAATCATAGTTCCTGTTTAACCTCTGCATTTCTGTTTGTCATTCTGCTTTTCTGGCATTATATTTGTTAGACAAAAAAACATTGTTGCAAAAAGCAAGCTATCCAGATGCAAAAATATACACCTCATATTTAAATACCGTCACAAATGACATCAGCAGATATTGTAAAGCCTTTCTTCATGCCTTCTTAACAAAAGCCAGCTTAAAAGTTTTTTATGGGTTATACTTGAATCTTAGCATAGCATATGTAATCACTGTGTTAGATAATTAGTTATCTAATAGCTTACATTAGCTATTCTTACAACTACTATTCTATTGGTTGGTGTATGATATTATAAGGGTTATTAATAGGTAAATAGACAAAGGCAGAAAGATGTTCTAATAATTCCTGTGCAGAAGATAACTTTTCTGTGAATATTGTGAGATATTGAGATGTGTTGCATATGTCTGGAAAAATGTAAAAAAAATATTATTTAAGAAGTTATGGTTGCTAAGCAGCAGCAAAAAAACATGGCAGTTGCTTGTTAAAATATACAACAGTTGACCTTTGCAATCTGGCTACCCTACACTTACAAAAAAGGATGGGTATATCTAAATATTAAAGATCACCTTCACCTTCCTCCTCCTGGTTTCTGGTATGTAAGCACCTGCTGTTTTAAAAGTACAATCATTACTATGAAAAAGGATGTCCAGGGTGACTTTTAAATGACCTCTGACCCCGGAGGTCAAAAGTTAAGCTGTCTATTCACTTGTTTTCTTTTTCTGGTGGCATGATAAAAGAATATATCAGATGCGTGCTGTTTACTCCTATCCTCAGTCGTCATCCGAGAATTATCTGATGGTTTTTTTATTTACCTTTCTTTCCAATACACCCTCTGAAATGACTCCCAGATACATTAGATACAAAACATACCTTTATGTCACCTACAAAGGAACCAAGATGTTTGATTTCAGGGTGCATAAGAGCTTGACTAACAACCGGATTTTATATTTTCAAAAACTGGGAAGGGAAGAAATCAACTGTTGTTTTTTTCTTCACCCCAGCAGCTCTAGGGAGAATGTGGGTGCAATCTTCAACCCCAAGGCAGAGTGTCATTTGAGCGGCTATGATATCCCCTTTACGCTCCATTTTAACATTCTGATCTCATGCAGGCTTCATCATTGTAATACCAGATGAGCCTTTTCGTTCTCGTTCTCTTTCTAATTTTTGAAACATTTTGCCCACTCGAGATTTTGCCCACTTTGCTGTTACTGAAGTGGCCTAAAATATTATTTGTTCTGTCATGGATTGACTTCATTGTGAGCAATAAACTTCCATTTTTAAAAAGTAAAACACTAATGTAAATGGTAACAGTAATGAAAAAAAGTATATTCATCTAGCACTAGACTAGTGACTGAAAACATTTATAAAGATATTAAATTTACTAGTTTATTCATTTCTTCCCAGTTTGCCTATTGTTACAAGGGCCATATGATTTTTATTATTATAGCGGACATTTATCACTAGTCCTCAGGATACAACTATTCATTCCCGTTTGCAATAGTGCTGAACAAGTGGTACTTATCACAAGTCCTCATGGTTTCAGCTGTTGCAAAGAGCCATCGTCATATGATCACATTTTTCAAGATTCCCTGCTAGCTTCTCACAAGCAAAGTCAATGAGGAAGTTGGCAGAAGTCAGAAGTTGCAGTCATATGAGGTTCTTACTTAAAGATTGGCGTGGTCCTCCTTGAATGACAGCAACTGGGATAAACAGAACTGCCAGTGCTAAATGACCTGTTCACGTGACATTTAGATATTTTTTATTAGAATGTGAAGCAAATTTATAAACATAACATTTTAATCTTTCTGAATTTTTCTTTTCAGATTGGCCCGTTATGTTTTTCAAGAAAATGTGGTTACTATACCCAAAGTGGATTTCTAGTACATATGGTCATAAAGATGGGTTCATGGTTGTTTTCAATGTAATTTAATGTGTAATATAAAGTATTAACACTATTTAATAAACATTATTTGAATATACAAATTACATGTAGTAATGGACTAGAGTTTGTATTTCTGATAATTGATCATTTATTAATCTGGCCTACTTTGTAGTGTTCCTATATGACTGCTTAGCAAATTCAAAGCAATCTGTTTTCGTTGCAGAAGATGGAGAAATGTGAAATATGTAGATAATTGGTTTCTGCCTGACAAAAGTAATTCCCAGGAAACCAAGTAAAGAACCAATGCTGCTTTCAAATTAATGCTGTCTTCTTGCTTGCTTATCTACTGAATCTGTATACTTCTTTTAAAAAATTGCAAAATTACAAAGCATCCAGTGTTTTTTTTCCTTGCAAAGATAACTTAATATTCACATGCTTCTGTTATTTCCAATAGCAGAGAAAATAGAAAACAAGTTTAGGTCTTAACAAAATGTCAGTTAAGACATTGCATTTTTAATATAAAAAAGACTGATTTTGCAAATATTTTTAATATATTAGGATTAAATAGGGAAATGTACAAGAAAATATATAAAAGATTCTTGGCCAAACAAAGGGGGCTTACAAAACATAAAAAGTGCCAACAAAATAAATCTTTGGTAGAGACATTTAGTTAAAAACACACATTATATATTAATAGCAAGAAGATATACAGTAATAAGACAGCATACTTAAATACTACATTTACTTTTCTCACTATAACATGAAATATTTATCTTTTGTTTTTGCACCAGAACATTGATTTGCCAAGAGAATTTTTTTTTCATTTGTTTAGTGTATTTGGAAACTTTTAATCGTCAGAAATAAAAGTTAAAATGGACAATGCCAATACAAACATGGATATTTTGAGACATAATTGAAATTATTTAACCAGTAAGTTGTACCATGTATAGATCTAACAGCAGTTTTAGAATTTCTTCATAAATTATTTGCATTTTGCATTGTTGCTAAAAGTACCAGAATCTCATGAATTATTGTTAGGTTTTCACACATCAAATCTACATATTTAACTATAGTCACAAAAAATGTGACTACAGTATATTTAGACAATAATAATAATAAAAATATTAACCTTTTTAATAATTTCCAACACAAGAGAATGCTGAAAAATATATAAAAGGGCTTGAGATTCTATCCATCAGCAGGATAACTCCATGAAAATTGAACAGAACATAACTCTATTTTCCATGACAAAAGAAAAATCGACTTCCAAAATGAATAGAATCTGCTTCTGAGAGAAAAATTGGGACAAAACTGCCAGTGCATCTTGAAGGAAGAAAGAGGTGGGCTCAATAGGTTGCCAATGGTTCCATTCTATTCCCCCTCCACCATGCTGTCCTTCCTTCTCAGTCTTCCTTCTCAGACCTAAAGACATACTGTTGCTAAGATTTCCCTTTTTTCTTCTTTTTTTAAAATACAGTCATAATAATTTCTACAGTCACTATTCAATTCTCAGGATTACATCTTTACTTCAAATGCAAAATTGTTAGCATCTTAATTCAGCAAGATTTACTCTGGAATAAAACTTTCTGCACTAGGATTTCTGCTGCCTTAATATGTAGACCTTGGGCCCCTGGGACAGTATTTTAAGATCCTCACAATTCTGGTAATATTGTAGCTGAAGGCTTTAAACTTGGGAAAAGAACTTGGCACTAGGGCCCTGATAAACCTGGTCCTTTTTGAGGCAACCAGAATTCCAGAAAATCTCAAAAGGGGAGTTCCTGAAACTATTCCTACTCTTTCCTACACCCTACTCCACTAATTTAAACCTTTTCTCTTCCAAAGTTAACAATTTAAGAAAGGAAATTTCTGCGGCAGGATTCATATATTGCACTAAACCATTTTTTTTTTCTTAACCAAAATGTGCTGAAATAAGACATTATTTTCTTTGCCCACAATGCTAAGTCATAAGCCATGAGTTAGAAAATACACAATGACTGTTCATCCCACATCCATATTAAAGATCTACTGGGCCCTTCATGTAAATAACACTAGCTGTTGAGCGCCATTGGAGTTGCAAAAAACCTCTTCCATTATGTCTTGCTATTACTCTTTCTTTGCTCTATTATATCTTGTTATTACTCCTATAGTTTTTGCCCCATCTTGAAATGATGTAAAATCATTCCTTAGAGCTAGAAAAGAACAGATAATATAATCAGAGCAAACTGTTTATTTCCTTTGCAGTAGCCCTCTATAAGAACCTTCACAACTTGGTGAGCACCCAACATCAGGGACTCTACGTCTCATTTGGCATTCAGCCATAATCTTACAGGTGGTACCTTCATCTCATTGCCTGCTCAGCCAAGCACATACATTAAAGATCAGAACCGGTGGTCATCTCATACCGGGCAAGACTGCTAGAGCAACAACACATGACCAGTAGTGTAAAACTAACCTGTCACATGTCAGTCTCATCCCAGCTTCTGAAGTGTTCTATCACTTTTGGAGGGCACAGTTAATCTCCAGTCTAATTAGAAACTATTAGACCACTTTCACATGACAATTTTGCATGCCTACCAACAATCAGGATGGAGAAGTCTCCGCAAGTGTAGACAACCAGAAGTTTTTGGATTTGATTGTTTTTCTAGATGTATATTGTCAGGCGTGAATAGCTTTTTTCCCCTTTATTAATTGGATGCAGAGTAATGTATTTGTAATGTGTTTCTGTATATTTGGTCTATGACTGTACAGTATTTTAATAAACTAAATTAAACTCTCTCATTTGGCTCAGCTGGAATGCAGTAACAATAGTACTGGTGAGGTAGAACAATTTTAATTAGTATAAAAAGATGTTATTACCTCTATTAATTTAGTTCTAGGCTTAAGCTTATCATACCTCTTATTTCCCATCCCCCAAAGCGTATTTTTTAAATAAAACAATTACAGGGCGATTGAAGAAGGTTATAACTAAACACATGTTCTAAAATGTATTAGGAGTGGCTTTTTTTTAATTAGCTGAAGTTTAATTCATTTATTGGCATACTACCCATTAATACAACATACAATTTAATCTGCATGCTTTTATTGAGAAAAATGCATTTGTATCCTTATCCTTCATAAAGCAAATGGGCCTATGAACAAATAAAACCTTGGCATGAAAAAAATATGCCAAGGAGCAGAATATTTATTATCATTTGGCTTTAGATCACTTTGTAGGGGGCAAAGTCCTTTATAAGTAATTTTGCCCGACCTGCTGCCCTCCAGAAGCTTCACCTCTGCCTCTCAACTCCGTAGTTTTCGTGACGTATATATAGAAGTTTGGGGCCCTTGACAGGGGCAATGATATCAGAATTGTCATGAAAGAAATGGAAAATGATAAAATAAAAATGCACCTAGCTAGAAACACACATGCCACAGAATTTCATCCTCCTTCCCCATTTAAGGGTTTTGCTTTATCATTTAACTGAAAATACATAAGATCAGCTAATTTTAGAGTTCAAATAGTGGCTTTTAACTCAAGAAGACATTTGATTCTTAACTATGAAGTCTTTAAAAAAATAGAAACTTGGGGTGGCTGTATCCAATATTGATAATTAAGTGAATGAATGAAACCCAGTTTGGGACAGTTTATGCAGAAGGTTAGGTGCAGTGGAATCCCTCATAGAAAGAAATCCATAAGTGATTCATGTGATCCTATATTTATTTTAAAGGCAATTAAATAGCACCTCTGATTTATAAAATGATACTAACAACAAATGAAACAGTTGTTTTTCTATTAAGCTGTGCTTTTGAAATTATTTAGTTATTTTTTATCTGCAAATTTTCTGGAAAGTGTAATTCCAGCCAAATTTAAGAGTTTTTTCCTCAGATTATAAATCCAGTTGAAATAATACTTAAATCCATTTTTATTTTTAAGATAGGCATCTTTGAATATTTCAGAAATAACTTAAATCCACTGCTGATTATATTTGAGCAAGCATAGTGGGCATGATCCATTCCCATCTGCTCAGATGTATTCCTTATGCATTTTGTTTTGGTTAAATTTTTATCTCCCTTAAGTTTTGACATATAATGGAGGAAAAATAGTAAATGAAATGCACACATTCTAGCATGAAGATTGCACTGACCTGGGCATTGCGGGCAAAGGAGAAGAGGATCTTAGCAGTACTCAAATAACTTTAACATTAATGTGTCTTAAATGAAAAAAAAGTTCTTTTAATAAATAGCCTTGGCTCCAGAGCTCCAGATATTTCCTTTTACAATATCCAATTTTAGTTTTGTAAAATACCCAATTTATAGTAGGCAGTGTTATCACACCTCTTGAAATGGATACAATGAGATGCTCATAGTTGTAGTTGTAGATGTGGCTGCTTAATTTATGTGGTTTCTTCCCTTAAGAAAGGAAGTGGGGAAGAAATAATCAGTTGTTCACTGTGGTATGTTATAGGAAGTGGGAAGGGATTTGTTCTACCACAGGAGAAGAGGCACAACTGCAGAATTTGTTTGACTTAGATCTTCAATCAATCTTTGGCCAATTCAGCAGCCAAATCATCAGGAATTGAAATTTCCAGAACTCCTAGCCAGCTGTTTTCAAACTTACAGTGTCACTCAGCCACAAGTTACTGACCCTAACAATTTTCACTTGTATGTCACAATAAAGGGCAAGTGATCCATTGGCGGTTTTCAGTAGGCCCAGTCAAACTCCCTTGCGCTCAAAATCAAACCCCTTTATAGCCGATTAGACCATTGGAATTCTTTTTAATTATTTGAAAGCCATGTTCTTCCTCAGAAATGCTTACATAAAGTACATTTGAGTTTTAAAAGACCAAGATGGACCAAATAAATAAATAAATACATAAATAGATTAACACTGTATAGAAACAAACAACTACCACAACCGGTATCAAGGGGAACTATCGAATTGCAATCAGGAAGATTACCCTGACTGACTGATTATGGAGATGACGTTTCTGACCAGCATTCTGGGATGTTGCTGCTTGTGTTGGGAGAAGGGGCCTCAGAGTCTTCAAGGAGAGTCAGTTCTTCCATGTGTTCCAAATGTGGATTCTGCTGGAATAGGCCCAGTATCCTTTCTCGTGGATTCACACCTGTTTGCGGCAGCCCTTGCTCCCCAAGGACCTTGACGAGGAAGTTGATGTACCTCATGGCTAAGCGAAGAGTCTCATTCTTGCTCAACTTCTTGTCAGGAGGATGGGTAGGAATCAGCTTTCTCAGCTTGGCAAAGGCACTGTTGACGTTTTGTTGCCTCCACCTCTCCCTGCTGTTGGTGAAGATTTTTCTGGTCATCCTCAAGATTGGAATAACTAAGAAGAGAATGAGAAGAGGAGGGAGAACATTAGAAAAGACATAACAAAAAATACAAAATGGCTCATTCAATTGCAAGGAGGTACAAGGTGTGGCTCCAAGAGTTGAGTTATGGTACTTAATATTGAAAGAAAGCTTCTTAATAACAGAGTCCCCAGCAGGAGATACCTTACCTGATACAAATGTAGTATCGCCCTTGCATATGTATTCAGAGGTATCTGATTCTAAGCAAAGAGTTCTATTACTATTGTAGCATCTATGCTTACACGTGGACATATTGTAGATATAGAACTGATAAGGTGCTTCCTTATGCCAAAAGCATGATGTTTCCTTTATTGAGCATTGAACATGTTTGTGCATGTTGGTTGTGACCAACCAACATGCACAAAGGGATGTATAAGCATTCTCCAGATGTATTCATTTATTTTTAATGAAAGAATTTTGTCCAATAATAAAAGCAGTACAAATTTAAGAATGAGAAAAGAAGTGAGGAAAAAGAGTGAAAAGGTAAAGAAAGGAACAAGGAAGAAAAAGGAAAAAAATATAAAGAAGTGACTTTCAAACTTCAAAGCAGTTCTGTATAAATTTATCATCAGCCCTTCCTTTTTAAGTTACATTATGATTCCCTTCGTTCCGTATTTTACCTTATCTAATAATCAAATCCATAAATTATGAATTCATTTTTTTCTGTTTTAAGCAAAACAGCCATAAATAATTTCTCGAGAATGCTTCATATCCCAAAATTCAGGGAAATGCAAGGAAGTACAAAATTACGCCAGAAGTTTAAACCATGACAAAACTGAAGGTCAGCTCCTATATGGAAACCGTGTATTACATATAAGAAGTTTCTAGTATTCCCCACCAAAGGGTGGTTCAGGGGTAACTTACACGTGCCTAAGATTCTTAAATTGTACAAATACCGGTAGTCCTTTTTTAGCAACCAGTTCATTTTTTAAGGAAAGCAGTTTTAAGTGAAGCCATTGCTATGCTTATTTTACTTCATCTCTCCTTTGCTTTACAGACATTTAAATGCAAGGATTGGTCACAAAATAACTTTGTCATCACCGTCATCAATGCCAATGGTCCCTAAAGAGGCAGTTGCTAAACAACTTGTAGTATAAATTACGATTTGTCACTGGCCTTAAACAATAACAAATGGGTAGGCCATGCATTTATGTTCCTCATTTGCTTTTTCCCTCATTTCTACTAGCTAAGTATATTTGCTTGGTAGCAGCTGACACTGAATTGCCGCTGAAATGGAATATATTTAAGATGCAACGATCTTTGTGAAGCAGTAAATTACTAAAAATTATCTGAATTATGAGAAACACTTCAGGCTATCGCATGCTCTGTGTTTTCTTGTCAAAGAAACATGATAGTTTTGCATTGCTTCAGAATCACCTCTGGTACAAAAAAACTAAACAAAAACCAGGTCATACAGCTGTTTGTACAGAGAGATAGTTTGGTGTAGTAAATTAAGCCTAGAAACTAGGAGACCATGTGTCTAGTCCTTCCTTAAGCATGAAAGCTGGTTGGGTGATCTGGGACAAATCGGTCTCTCTTGGACCAAATTACTATGCAAGGTTGTTGCTGTAGAGGAAAATAGGAGGTGGAAGTATTAGATTTGTTTGCCATCTTCTCTTTTATTTTAGATACAGTAGATGTAGATACATAGCTGATGATAGATAGATGAGAGAGAGAGAGAGAGAGAGAGAGAGAGAGAGAGATGATAGAGATGATAGAGATAGAGATAGTGATGATAGAGAAAGAGATAGAGGTAGAGGTAGAGGTAGAGGTAGAGGTAGAGGTAGAGGTAGAAATAGAGGTAGAGGTAGAGGTAGAAATGGAGGTAGTGATAGAGATAGAGATAGAGATAGAGATGATAGAGATGATAGAGATGATGGAGATAGAGATGATAGAGCTAGAGCTAGAGCTAGAGCTAGAGCTAGAGCTAGAGATAGAGATAGAGATAGAGATAGAGATAGAGACATAGGTGGGTTCCTATTGGTTCTAACCAATTCTTTAGACCCATTAGTAACTCAGCGATGACATCACAGAGCCGGTTCCTTTGTTGTCTCCATGGGCGTCACCATTTTGGATTTTTTGATTGCTGCGTGTGCGAGGTGTGAGCGAACTGGCAGCAAAACAATCCACAACCCACCCCTAGATAGGGATAGAGATAGAGATAGAGAGATAGAGAGAGATAGAGACAGAGACAGAGATATAGAGATGAAGCGATATTTACAGATATATAAAGATATATTATTTATATATCCATGATGCTTTAGATGCTGCTGAATTACAAACAGATCCCAAGAGTCTCTGGTGACATGGCTTTGTAGTCCAGGAACAGCTGGAGCCCTATATATTCTCCCTTCCTTTTTCTTATCTGAATCTCCCAATAAATCATAGGTCTAGTTATTTCATCAATGCATGGCAAATTCACTTCTAGACTTTTTGGGGGGAGAAAATACATGTACATGTAATATTTCTTTTTTTTCTTCTTCTTCTTGGAATGGCCAACTTTCATCCTTTATCTTATTTGAACACTGCTCCTTTGACAGGTTCATGAGCCTTACCAAGCTGATTCAGCAGGATGCCACCTGCCAGAGGCAAAGCTCACCTAAGCACGAATTAATATCCTTTCTGGCCCACTCACCCAGACCATGATAGAATTGTCCTCTTCATTTTCACGTAGTAATCCTTATTTGCTTATTTTTCTAAAGCAACTGCTTGATGTTTCTTGCAAGAACTCTCTTTTTCTCTCTATCATTCCTTGTCAGTCTGCCCTCCAGAGTTTGCTTTAATTATATTTTCTGCAGGCTTTTGATAAAGCGGGTCTCATTTTCCCCCTCTTAAGATGAGACGTAGAATACCATCGTTACTTCTCTCCCCTCTTTTGTCTCCAATGGAAACAGCAAAACAAAACCTGCAGAAAAACCCTTTTGTTTCATTCCTGTGCATTCACTGACAATATTTCAGATTTAATTCAGAAAGAGGACAGGCACGGGGAACAGCCCTGTTCCTAGAGGACCCTTCGGTTCCCAAATTTGGTTCCCATTTAGAAGGGGAATCCTGACTAACGAACTTTGACTAATTGAATCTTGACTAATGAATCTTCAGAAAGCAGCTACAACTGGAAATGTCAACTTTCTCTAGTTAACTGTTTACTTCCACAACCAGATTACCACTGTCTGCTGAGAAGCTGAAAAGGGAAAACAATCCCTACTTCCTTGTGTCAAGGCTCCAACCGATGCCCTAATTAACTCATGAGACTCAAGCCAAGCTTCAGAGAGAATCCAATGATTTATTAGGAGCAGCATGACTGGCATCTACTCTTATGAGGTTTGCTCTGCCGGCGTGACTTACAGCTCACCCTTGACCCTGTTTCTCCCCCTCCTCACTGGGCATGTCATAAATCACATTCTCCAATGGATCACGTTGGTGGGATGTAAAAATCCTACCCCTCCTGCTGACCCCGGTAACCTAGGATACAATCAGGAGGAAGGTATGTGAGGAATGTATATCCAAGCAGCTCCTCCCTCCTCTTTATGGCAACTTGAAAGCTGATCTGGAAAGCTTAGCAAGTTGACACCTTGATTTTGCAGTGGCAAGGAAACCATTCCAGTTCCTAAATCCATGACTTGGCACAAGATGCATTTAAAACATGCATACACTCAAGCACATACTCCCTGCCAACAGCAATAGCAACAGCGGTTAGACTTATATACCATCCATGGTGCTTTACAGTACTCTCTCTACTGAGTTTACAGAGTCAATGTATTTCCACCAACAATCTGGATCCTCGTTTTACTGACCTCGGAAGGATGGGAAGCTGAGTCAACCTTTAGCTGGTCAAGATCGAACTCCTAGCAGTGGGCAGAGTTAGCCTCTGCTACTGCGTTCTAACCACTGCACCACCACAGCTCATCTGTTTTATCACTTTTTTTTTTGAAGAACTATATCTCAGGTTGGTCTAGAACAAGGGTATCAAGCCTTGGCAACTTTAAAACTTTTGGACTAGAATATTAGAAGAGTTCATCATGGGACTAGGGCTTGGGGCATAGAAACATTGCAACTGCAGCCCTTATGGTGTAGAAAAGGTAATCAGATAGTGATAATGGTGATGATAAATGTGTAAGGCAATATACTGATTCAAAGGCACACAATACATACATATGCATACTCACATAAGACATGAAATACAAACAATTAAGAATTGCTGAAATCTCACAAGATACCCAAATCTCTTATAAAAACTCAGTATTCAGGACAGGATTTCAGGCAAGAATGCATGTTATCTCATGGAAGAGAAATTGTCAAAACCTCAAAAATTTGGGACCATTTTATTTACTGATTTATTGGTATTATCCATGCCACTGCCCTGATCTACTGCCTCTGGCCCCATCCCTCTTGTTTTGAACCTGTGATGGTGAACCTATGGTATGCGTGCCAGAGGTAGAATGCAGAGGCTTCTCTGTAGGCACATGTGCCATCACCAGAGGCTCTTTCAGGTTCCGTCGCATGCATGCATGCTGGACAGCTGGTCCAGTGCACATGTGTGTGAGGGAACCTGAAAGAGCAGCTGGCCACCGTGCACATGCGCATCGGCCAGCTGCTCTCTTCCAGGTCCTGGCACACTGGCATGCACACCAGGGGTAGGTTCCTCTTACCTTCCCTACCAGTTCGGGGTCACGCCAGAGGTGTGCGTTTTGCATGCGCATGTGTAGCGAGCATGCGCACCCCCATCGCTCCCAGGTTAAAACCATCTGTGCATATGCAGGAGGCTTTGCGCATGCGCAGAGGGTTATTTTCAAGTAAATTTCACTCTGGAGGACTGAATTCAAGCCGGAGAATCGATCTGGGTGTGTGTGTCCAGCCAGCCATTGCTGCCAGTTTAGGGAGTGGGGGGAAATTTCTGCTACCATTTTTGGTGAACCGGTTCGAACTGGCAGCAACCCACCACTGGCGCACACATGCGCTCCAGTTTCAGCACTCGGTAACACTGCTATAGTTTATCAGTAGTATGCTGGCTCGGGGATGCCACCACTGTGGGTGGGAACATTGCTTTCGTGGTAAGGTGATGTTCAGCTTGCTTCGGCTCAATTTAGCTCAACTCAAGCTGATTCTGTTTGTTTTGCTCTGTTTTGGTGTATTAAACAAAATCAAAGATTATTTTTTTGCACCTGCATTTTTATTAATTAAGTAAACACACAAAACAGAAAACACCAAAGTAAAGGGAGAAAGAGAGGGAAAGGGAGAGGGATACATAGATAAAATGATCGGCAGTTTTGTTGTTTTCAACCAAAAAATATGGCAAGAAGTTTGCAAGGAGGTTTTGCAAACCACAAGAACCTGGAGAGATCCCACATTCACTGACAGTGTCTCTTTTAACCCTTAACCACAGACATGCTATTTTGGCTATGGTATTACAGACATGAGGTCATAATGACAGCTCATACAATTTTCTTAAATCTATGAAAATAACAGGTGGGATATGTTGTTAAATTTACTTTGTATAGTTACAATGTTCATGTATTGATCAAATTAAAAAAAATTATAAATTCTATTCGCAACTGGAATGGTCCATTTCTAAAAATAGGGGTGTTCCAAACATTTTGGAAAAGTGATGCGGTCACTATGACCTCGGGGTCTGTGGTCAAGGGTTAGGGAGACACTTTTTATTGCTGGAAAGTGGGGCAGCAGTCTTGCATTCCTACTATGAGAAATTGCACCGCTCTGCAAAGTTCGTGTTGGCTATTTCTCCCCCCCTTTTTAAAAACCAGCATTTAGTTATCCTGCTTTGGATATAGAAACAGCCATTTTGTTGCCTGACAATCCCCATTTTCAGCTCAGCGGCTGAGGAACTGGTTACACGGGTTAAAGCAGCAGGTGCAAAATCAACTTATAATGAGTTATGGAAATCCTGTCACCAGCTCATTTTGTGGAAATTAATTTAATTTATTACCTGCCTCACTTTCATGTTCCCTCACAGACAGAACTATTGCTTTTTGACAGAGAACCCCACTGTGTTCCTACATCCCTCAATAACAATGCACTCCCTTCCGGGGGGGGGAAAGTGATTTACTTTCATTTAAAACCACAGAGAAATGCTGAGGACTCTCTTCGAAACAGCATGAATCAGAGGCAAGAGGGAAACTCAACTAGAGATTGCAGTACCCATCCAAAATCTTGAAGTTTGCATTTATACTTACACTCACTGCTTAAAATCTTGGATAAGCAGGAAGGTTTTTTTTTTAATGGGGAACTTTTGGGTGCAATTCGTATGATCACTGAGATTTTCCATGCTCATTTTAATGCTGGAATTCCTTGGGTGAGAATCAAAACAACTAAAGTAAATGTCCCAAAGGTGTCTTTTTTTTTTCAAGAGGCAACTGGACTTTCTGGTTTTTCTTTGAAGAAGTTTCACTTCTCATCCAAGAAACTTCTTCTTTTC
>JANHFT010004145.1:156090-172770 GCA_032467955.1 Pseudoxenodon macrops | reverse complement strand
ACTGCAGGCTACTTCCGCTGCCTGCCGGCTGCCTGCACTTTGCCAGTTCAAATCTCACCAGGATCAAGGGTGATTCAGCCTTCCATCCTTCCAAGGTGTGGAAAATGAGGACCCAAATTGTTGGGGGGCCATATGCTGACTCTGTAAACTGCTTAGAGAGGGCTTTAAAGCACTATAAAGTGGTATATACGTCTAAGTGCTATTGCTAATGTCAAGCATTGGGGAAATCAGTAGATTCAGGCAGTTCAAATGAGTGTAAAGATTTATTGCAAGCTTAAGCTCTCTACAAGAATCTGAACTACTAATAGCCCAGGGAAATTAGTGGGAGTTTCCAAGGTTGTTGTTGTTGTTGTTTTAAAGATGACATGACATTTATTATGATGGTATTCAAAAACCCCAGAAACAGAAATTCATGCATTGAAGGAAAATAATAAGTAAGCATCGTGAATACAAAAATAAGAAATGTGTTGTTTCCATGGAAAGTGTGGAATGTTTGTGCATAATATTTTCTTTAGTTTTTTCCCCAGCTATATTATGCTGTGGCTGACTCTTTGTTTCCATTTAAAACTCATCCTTCTACAAGGAAGTCAGACAGGCTGCAACTAGTACTCCTTATCCTTACTTTATGTCTTGTTTCTGGAGAGAACAGTTGAGTGCAGAGTATTGTGGTACGGATTAAGAACGTCAGAACCCCCAAATAGTCATATATTATCCCATACTACCTGAAAGGACGTAGGGGACCAAGTATAAGGCAATTTTAAAAAATGTTACTGTGATGTTTAAGTACAAGGATTGAAACTTTTCGAGGCCTAAGAGCCATTATTCACTCATTCTTAGGAAGCTAGCTCTCCCTGCTTATCTTCAGAAATCAGCGTTGAAAGAATGTGGGGAGATTTTGCATAGCATTAAAATAAAAATGCATAATATTCTATCCTGTGGCTTTAGCTTTCTTATTGAAAAAAAAACTGGTTTATTCATAGTATAAAGTTTTTGTAGAATCATTATGAACTTGGAGAGGACAACAGGAATAATCTATTCCAATTTACTGCTGGAAAACAATAGGATTCTTTCAAGGATAAATTATCCTTGAAAGACACGCTGTCCAGCTGCTTCTTAAAAACTTTAAACCTTCATAGACAGAGATTATTCTCCCTCTTTCTCTCTCTCCCCCTCTCCCTCTCCCCCCTCTCTAAAATTAAAAGTTTTAAAAAGATAAAAATTAGCATATGATTCACTGATACTGAATAAAGATAACAAAGACAGAAAAAGAGAGTAGGAAAGAAAACAAAGATAGAAAAAGAGAGTAGGAAAGAAAAAAGGCAGAAAAAAGATAAAAAGAAATAGAAAGACGCTTCCAATTTCCTTTGCGGCAAATACTAGTATTACAAAGTTATTTCTTACTCTATGGTTACAAAAAACCCTCACTCTTTGAATTATCTCAGCTCAATTTTTTCAGCTCAAATGTTAACTGCATTTTATTCTAGTTCATGAAAAACAAGGAGAAAGGGGGTATGTGCCTTCCAATCAGCCATAATTTATCATCGTTTTCCTAATCAAGAAAGTCAATTTAGCCATCTCTGAAGTTCCATCATCTTCACCAATCATTCCTTATTCAGGATATGTTAAACCTTTTCGCTTCTGAGCATTGAGTAAACTTGCTGAAGTATATAAAAACAATCTTCAAGATGTTTTTTTCTTGCTATCCATAAAGCTTAATTTGATTCTTTTCATTACAGGATCAAACATTTAGCCTGTCTTCTTTTTTTCATTTAATCTCTGCAGGCCTTTTTCACTGAGAAATATGTTCAGGAACACTCTGAAGATCAAGAAAAGATTGAATTACTCAAGCAACTAATTGCCCTACAGGTACCTACAGGAATGCAGATAATGTAGAAAGATGTCCGTAGGCTGTTTTGCAGAAGTAATATTGTCATAACGGTATAACTTTTCCTGAAGTAGCATCTCGCAGATGTTGAGATTTCACCTGGCCAGGATTCTACCTGCTCTTGCTGCAGCTGGATGGTAGCAAGATGACAGACAACCTGCGCTGCCCATAAAAAAAGCATTAGTAGTTGGGTGCAATGGTTAAGGCAGTGATGGCGAACCTTTTAGACACCGAGTGCCCAAACTGCGTGCGTGCACATGCCCAAACTGAAAGGTGCGTTTGTGCGCATGCACATGCACTGACATGTGTTCACATGTACATGTGCAAACATGCGGGCATGCGCAGCAGAGATCCAAAGACTCCGGCAAGAGGCGTGGCATCCCAACACCGGCTGCGTGGCAAGAGGTAAGATCTTTTTCTTTCATGAGCTTCTGTTTCATCGTTTGCAGGGAAATAGAAGCTCATGAACGAAATGGCACAGAAATCTGACCTGGGGGTGACGGCATGCATTCCAGCAGAGAGGGCTCTGAGTGCCACCTCTGGCACACGTGCCATAGGTTTGCCATCACGGCTCTAGGCCCACAGGGCCTTAACCAATCATAAAACTAGAAAAAGCCCGCCCACATATAAAATGTTCTAAGTTTCCCTCCAAAACAATTGGGGTCATCTAAAGGTTAGTTTCACTTTAACACAACTATATACCTTCAACACATAACAGTCAGGTAGGATGATTTACTCAAGTGGTGGATTTCTAGTACCAATGAAGAAGGTTCAGTAAGTTATTTAATCCCCCAGAAATAATTAATCAGAATGTTTCTCTTGTTCAGATCCCTTGCAGTGAATGAGAGCTACATTCTAAACCTGCTCTGATTCTCACCAACTGAATTAAAAATGAAGCCCTGCTAAGGTGTGCTTCCGTATCTGCTTTTGCTTTAATTTATAAATTCCTCAATGCTATAGTTCTCCTCAAAGGAGAGTCCCATTTTGGCACCTTTTCCACATCTGCAGGAGGGTGTGCCGATTAGGGTTTGAAAAAGTTTTCCAACTGTTGTTATGCCATGTTTACTATACAGGTAGTCCTCGACTTACAACAGTTCATTTAGTGACTGTTTGAAGTTACAACAGCACTGAAAAAAGTGACTTATGACCATTTTTCACACTTATGCCCATTGTACCATCCCCATGATCATGTGATTTGCATTCAAATGCTTGACAACTGGTCCATATTTATGACGGTTGCAGTATCCCGAGGTCATGTGATCCACTTTTGTGACCTCCTGTCAAGCGAAGTCAATGGGGAAAGCCAGATTAACTTAACAATGGTTTTACTAATTTAACAGCTGCAGTGATTCGCTTAACAAGTGTGGCAAGAAAATGGGGTAAAATTCACTTAACAAATTTCTCACTTAGCAACATTAATTTTGGGCTTAACTGTGGTCATAAGTCGAGAACCACCTGTATTGGCAATGTTATTTTTAATTTCTCTTATGATGATTCTGTATGAATTATCATGCCAATCATAGGTGACATTTCCATTATGTTATCCTTTAAGACACCAAAATATGTTTCCTGAGAAGTCAGAGTGGCTCAGGTTCCATTAAGGCATATATGAATTGTCTTTCTGGTTGTTTTTCTTTTTGCACCCAAACTGTGTCACTTTGCAATTTGCACTTCCAGCTATTAGGTCTAATTCAAGATTTTGCCTATTTACCCTGCATGGATAAATAGCAGCTTTTCCAATAAGAGAACCTTACAATTCAACTGTAACATTTAACACAAACTACGGTATCCATTATAAATATATTAATCTAATAAGCATCAGTTTCTTTAATAACTCTCAGGAAATGCAATAATTTTGTTTTCAGATATTTATTGAAAAGAAACATTTGGTAGGTGCTGCTACCCTGATTTTTAAAAAGTCCCAGAATACTTTAACTAACTTTGTATTGAACTGAAAGTCAAAAGTGTACACAGGTAAATACAGCAAAGATTTTGGAATCTTGACCACAATCCAGATAGGAGAGTTAAAATTTGTAGAGCTATACAACGTTTTGGAAGAGCACTTGAACTGAAATATCCTTGTGAGGCTTAGCATGGTAGAGCCTCATTCAAGCAGATGCATTTTGACTTTCTGCACCTGAAGAAGTCCACTTGACTGGAGGCCTCAATCAAGGTTTAAGTGATGTCTTGATCATGTGGTCTAGAGCAGGGGGGTCTCCAAACTTGGCAACTTTAAAGATTTGTGGACTTTTAATTCCCAGAATTGCTGGCTGAGGAATTCAGAGAGTTAAATGCCACAATTCTTAAAATTGCCAAGTTTGATCTAGAGATTATCTTCCCACTGATTTCACAGGGATTGAAACACAACTAAAATAGCAGGTTGAGGGAAGTTGAAGAAAGTAAAGATAATGGATAAAGTGAATGAAATTATCAGAGATAACTGAAAAGTCCTGATAAAACTTTGATATTGCCACTAGGGATTGGTCAAAATGGAGGACATTTGCCCATATGATAATCAGGACCAGACTTGATTCAATGACAATAATATATAAGACGACTCTACCTAGTACAAAAGAAGAAACACATTTGTCAATAAATTAGATTTATCTGTAATAAGTTAGTTACCTTATAATATTTTATATTTTAAATACTATTTTAGTCAAAGATGTGTATTAATTCTTACTCAATTTTCCTATATGTTATATATAATACATACCGGTAGTATTTATATTATATATAAATTGTGTATTTGTGAGCACTAGAAAATATACTCACGTTTTCTATCCACAACGGCAATTCCCACTTTATTAAATTTTACAAAAGAGCTCCAAATAAAGGTAGTCCAGGACATACAACCGAAGTGGAGCGTGCCTTGTAAAGGCAAGGGGTGACAGCTGGTGAGATGGTCTTATCCTCCATCCCCTGTTCTCCCTGATGCAGCTGTTAAACGAGTGCATGGGTCGTTAAGCGGAGCACATGGTGCCTTAGAGGGTGAGGGAATCTCTGCCATGTACAAGTTATGGGAGTGCTACAGCACGGAGCGAGTGCAGGGAGGCCAGGGAAAGAAGCTGTAGCTACCGTTCAGCCTGGCCTGAGCAAGCAAAAGGCACCTCACTCAGGAAGCATAAAACACCTGGGAAACTTCCACAGTGGAGCATGAAGCAGTTGGGTACAAAGCAACTGTCCTGCAGGGAAACTCCAAAAGTGTGAAGCAGCCACCCTCCCTATGAAGCCACAAACACCTGGCCCTCTCTGCTCTGTGCCAACTGATCTTCCCCATTTTCTTCCTCCCAAAAGGACGCCCGGTCTGGCCCTTTAAGAAGAGGAAGTCAAAGAAAAATGCTAAAGCCACCCACCCAGCTGCAGCATCCCAAAATGCACCTTTTCCCATGTTCCTGAACAGGGCTTTTGTAGAGGGGGTGGGGGGAAGCTGCCTTCACTTTTCCAAGGCTCTGGAAAGACAGCACGGCCTCCCAAGGCTGTACAGAGCAGCCCCAATTGCTAAACCAAATGTTAAAGCTTTTCTTCTTGTTCTCTGCAAACTCCTCCCTGGGCATGGCTACTAAGCCTGTTGGTTCTAAGACGTTTCAGCTTGACTTCCGTGGGTTAAAATCATCAAGTACCAATTCCTAGAGGAGATCAACTTCAATGGGAGGAGCCATTTCCATTGAAATGGAAATAGCAGGAACCAAGAGGAGAGTTTGCAGAGGGGCTTTGTAGGGGAGGGGCTGCTTCACTCTTTTGGAGTCTCCTGGCGGTTTGGATGTTGGAGCTTTTGGCCCCACTGTGTGCTCTTGCCTTGGGGGGGGGGGCTGCTTCATGCCTTACTGTGATAGTTCCTTAGGTGGTTAAGGGTGTTGATGGGGCCCCTGGAGGAACAACAGGCAAATAAGAGAAGTTGCAGCGTCTCTGCAGTCTGTCGTAAGTATGGATGGGCTGCTGAGGCTTGCAATGTCATAACTCTGGCCACAGGTTGCAAGTCTTTGTTCAGCATCATTTTAATTTCTAATGGTTGTTGAACAAATGGTCATAAGTCGAGGATTACCTGTAGCTAGAACTGCCATTAGGAAGTAGTTTGTCACATGTAAATATTATGTACCGGTAGTATGAAAACTGTTTCACAGGTTTAGTTCTGTTTCATTTAACAAATCATTTGCTGGATACTTTTCTTCAATTTCAATCTCCTTAATTAGCAGGTCATCATAATTAATTTAAAACATACAATTATGAAAATCCAAAGACACCCCCTATGATTACAACAAAAACACTGCAACAAGCAACTTCAACAGGGATGCCAGCAGTAAGCTGGAAATCGAAGTCACATGGTGTCATGCTTAAGAAGCAGGCACGATTTATTTAATGACTACAGCCAGAACTGATGTTGTAAGTTGGCATGGTCATTTACCATCTACCATCATGTTTAATGACCACCAACTGTGGACAGTCAGTGAGGATTACCTGTATGGTTTTCCCTCTTTTGACAAAGTTTCTTTTATAACGATCTGCCAGGATATCTTCTCTGCCCAGTTTTTATAATATTGCTTCCTTGCGGTAAGCATGTTTGCCATAACACAGCATCCAAATAGCCACCACTGTTCATTTTCATATATGCATACAAGCATACATACATACAAAATGATTTTTGAATTCTGTGTCTCCTGTTTCTGGTTTCAATTATACACTCCCAACACACAGTTGTCATGGAAATCAGCAATTTACTCAAAGTTGAGGAGATAACAGCAGACAAGGAATGCAAATAGAAATAGAGCAGACAGAAGAATAGTCAAACTCCAGTCCAAAGTTGTTTGACGAGGAGTCTCACTGAAGCCTGTACTTTGTTTTCTGCTCCTCACCAGGTAAGGGGGCTTGGAGGCCTTCTGACTGTTTCAGCTATTCAGGTAGCGTCTATGTTTGATCAGCCTCAGGTGATTCTTAGCTTTGTGTCTCCTGAGGCTGACATTTCATAGATTCTGCTGCAGCAGCTCCTTCAAATTCAAATTCAGACCCAGCCATGACGTAGTGAACCAATTTCCACAAGCATTGCACTATCGAAATAGTGGCAAAATCCATGAAGCATCCCAATGCTGATGATTTCTAGGTGAGACATGATGCAACTGTCAACAAATATTCTTCTGATGCCAGCATCTTACAAATAAATCAGTAGAGCTGAATTACTTCTTCCCATTCATTGATCGGCCAGATTCCATTAGGCTGGACATTGGGGGGTGAATTTTTCCAATCCCACACTTTGACAGGAACCTTCCAATCTTTACCATAATTGGCTTCAATATAGTGGAGGGTTTCACATGGTACATGTACCTTAAGTTCTAGAAACTCAGTCCAGCACAGGGTAAATTTGGGAAAGAGATACCTGCAAAAAGGAAGAACAGATAAGACGGTAAAGTAGGTAAAATGCTACCAATGAGAAGTAGGTTATGTTCTTAGATTATTATGTGGCAGACTGGAAATAAGCAGTATGCAAACTTAGCTTCTGCAGGTGATATATTATTATACTAAATTATTTTGGAAAGTTGTTGAACCATTTATTTTAATTCTGCTGAATTATAATGACAGATCAGAGCTATTTACAGCGCTGAAATGCGATCTTCAAACTCTCCAAGTCCCAAGGAAGTAAATTCTTCTCCTTTTTAACCTTTAAGCAGACATTTTGAAGTGCATAATCATGAGAATTAGAGACATTTATGTTGTTAATAAATATAAACATTTGAATTTCAGGACACCCATTTCTTTAACCTGCTCCTGAAAGTGTTTTTAAACTAAAAAATTTACAAATTGTCCAAGTATCTGCTTTGCAGACAGAATTGATTAACCACACAGAAACAAATTTATTCACTAATGATCAAACTTAAATCAAGATACAATCAATCACATCCTTGGTCAAAAGAAGAGGAACTAACATGGTGTCCCAGTAATTCCACCCATTCTTTGTAAAACAAAATGTGTTGATCCAAACAGCATCCATTTTTCTCATAATGACATCTCTATAGAAGAAATCAAGCTTAGTACCAACAACTTTCTGGTTAAATGACTGGCCTTTTTCTTTTCCCATTTGCTCAACTTAACTTATTCGGATAATTTATTTCCCTCCAGTTTAATTACTCAGAAAGTAGATTACAGTCATTCAAAAATATTCCCTACTCTAACACAGTAAAATTGAATCAAAAATTACCTACAGATATAACAAAGAACAAACAACTAAGCAACAAACACAGCTGATAGTTAAACAAGGACATTAGTCCTGGATAAGACTGATGGTAATCTGAAATGTCCAAAGTAATACAGAAAAATGTTAAGCTTTGTTTAAAAAACAACAACAATCCAGAAGCAGATGAACTTTCCTAGGAAGAAGGGAATAATTCCTAACAAGCATTCATTGCTATTCGCCATTCCTCTTGATTCCAGAAAGTGGGTTAGTGGGGCCTCTTGAGAATTCCAAAAAGCTAACATGAGAGACAATAACTTAAAATTTCCAGATGCAAAGCCAGTTGGAATCTTGCAGAGATAAATGCCAGCATTTGAATTGTGTTCAGAAATGGACGTTTAATATGTAATAGGAGGTTCTGCAGAGTACCTGCAGAAGGAGACACTGTGAAGAAACTAAATATCTGCAAAGCCGGGCTGATAAATGTGTGTCAACTTTATCTGGTTGAAATGTTTTTGAATATTGGTCACTCGGGTTGGTAGTTAGGCTTGAGCTCTGAGGTTGGCAATTGGGTTACAAACGTTTCGTTACCATTCGAGGAGACATTGTCAGTGCGCTTTGAGTTGACTCAAAACAACTCAAAACGCACTGACGATGTCTCCTCGAATAGTGACGAAACTTTTGCAACTAAATTGCCAAGTTCGGAGCTCAAGCCAACAGCTCAACTTTATCTTTCAAAGAATTTTGTTGTCCATTACTGATCTTGCCCCTGAGAAACTTTCTGATTTTTCTTTTTAGTATCCAGATCAATGTTCTCCAAAAACCTTAAAACCCATTAGAGTGGGAGCAATTATTTGTTGGGTAGTAAGCTATGAAAACAGGTAGTTCTTAAGTAAGATTTCCTCTCCGTAAATACCAACTCTGAGTCATACTTAAATTTCTTGCCCGATTTGGCCTGGGTTCCTCCATTCCACATGTGGTCATCCTCTTCATAGAAGAAAAAAATATCAAGCTTCACTTCATCTTCTCCTCCCTGGAAAGAAAGCTCTAAACTATCTTCAACCTATAAAGAAAAGGGGGGGAGGGAGAGAGAAGAACTCAAGACACAGATAATAAAATGGGCATGTGTCAAAATTAACGCTTGATTCCCTTCTAACCCTGTAATTCTTAACTCTGAAACTTGAATATTTCCTAGCAGTATTTTGAAGATCAAAACGTCTTAAGAATTAATAAAAGGCAATTGAAAGAAACAAATATGACTCTTTCAACTGCCCATAAAATTTGGTCAGGAAGGGGAATCACTTAAGAGTGCCAAGATTATTAATTTTATGGCCAGCCTATTAATAAATATAACAGCATCACAGAAATGTAACAAATCTTCAGCAATTTTGTTTTTCTTTTCTAAATAAGATGAACTAGAAGTTAAAGAGCAGAAAGTCTTAAATTTCTCACTGCTCAGATGCTAATAAAAGTAAGAAGGCTAAAAAGTCAAGAATTATGATAATAAAAGAGAAAGATGCGCAAGTTAGCTCTAGTCTATCTGCAAGATAACACATTTTAACATTTACAAAGTGCTGAGGGTTGCACCATTTGCCCCACTGGGGAAAGAAAAAAAGAACAAATCTCTTTGTTTTCAGAAAACATTGCTTCTGGGAGAATAACAGCTGGTGAAAACAAAACAATTTGCAAGAAAACTAATGCAGGGCCTCTGTCTAACTGGGAGCATGTTTTGATTGAGGAAGCTGTAGCTGCTTTTATGTTGAATTGCAGCACACAATCCTTGCACAGTTGTCTGTGCTCTTTCATTTATCCTCCTAATAATCCTGTGATGTAGGTCAAATCAAGATCCTGATTGCTGCTCCTAACTAATCAGCAAGCTTCAGGGATGAGAAAGGATCTCAAACCAGGCCCCCCAACTCCTCAGCATCCCACACAATGCAGTCTTCTACTATAATGTCTTTCAAACTAGGCAGTTTTAAGATGTGTAGACTTCAACTCCCAGAATAACCTAGTCGGCATGCTGGCTGGGGAATTCTGGGAGTTAAAATCCACACATCTTAAAGTTGCCAAGTTTCAAAAACACAGTTCTAGTATAACCTAATTATTCCTTCAATATTTCAGACACCCGGAAAAAAGGATTGTTAAGAAAGAAAAGTATGAGTCAAACATATTCCTGTATTCACCAACCTTGCCAAATTTGTGCTTTAGCGGTAACCCAGCTTTCTGAAATGCTGGAATAATATCCGGTTTGTAGTCTTGAATAAAAATCCCCAAGTCCAGGTCTTTACTGTAAGGAATAATGTTGCACTGTCTGTACCAACCTACATATACAACAGAGCCATGAGAAATTTAACACACAATCGTGCAGCCCCAACGTTGATGAAAAAGAGGACAGTGTAATTAAATAAAGGCACACAAATTATACCCGAAAGTTTTCCATTCTAAGCAAAAATTGAGAATTCAATTTCTCCTCTAACAATTGCTGCATTTTATATGATTGAGAAGATTTCATCCCCTTGTTATCTATGAAGGAAATAGAAGGACAATTTTACTTGCCCAATCTATTTATTATCCCTCAAGGCTGCTTGGTAAACACTTAAATTTAAGAGTAAACTTCCATTTCCACAAATGAAAACGGCTGGTTTCTTTCTTCTAAGATAGAGGTCCAGTGATAGATAGATACTGTATATAGGAGGGATTATGTTTTTTTTATAATTAGTGAGAGAAATTGTATCAAAAATCTGTAAGTTTCAACACAGTTTGAAAAATTCAGCTAGAACCATTTCTGGTGAACCAGCTGCCATCTCTTTCATGGTAAAATTTTTCCAAGCTTAGGGGCCTAATTTTTTCAGGTAACTTTTATTTGCAAACAATATGTGAATGTAATAGAAAAACAATATTAATGAAGAGTAAAATCATATAGTGGTGCTCAGGAGTAAACCCAGACAAGCAATCAGCAAAAGTCCCTCAACTGGCCATCTAACTTCCCATTCCATGTGATGGTAAAATCACAATAATTTTGTAAGTAATCCTTTCCTCATATTTTTAATATTCTAATTTTTTTTGGACAGCATTGTGTTGAAGACATTATAGTCCTGAATTCCATAACTGAGCAATGCCTGTGTGAATTAACCTCAACTGAACGATATCCCCCTCCTGGGAAATATTAACAGATTAATACATTTTTTTCAGTACTCTCTGTTTTTAAAAAGGTATACAGAGAGTAACAGGGGCCTCCTTGTATCTTACTTTTCCTGCAGATCAGGATATAACCGGCATTTACAATGTGGGCTATTTATTTCATTTAGCTTAGATCAGGGGTATCAAACTTGCAGCCCACGGGGCAGGTGCATCAAATGCTGGCCATGCCCACCCCCAGTTTAGTGAAGGGGGGGGGAAAGTCACAATATGTCATGTGACAACAATGTGACGCTGCAAGTTTGACATCCCTGGCTTAGATGAATCCCACATTGTTTTATTTTAAAAAATTATTTTCCTACGGTACTTCCACCTACAAAACTGGTAAATCTTTCCTAGTGTTTCTTTTGAATTAAAAAAAACCCCACCAGAATGTTTTAAACTTAGTTAATTAATTATGCAAAGCTATTATTGTTCATGTTTCACTATTAGTAATATTTTGGAAAGTCCATCTCTTGCTTTATAGAGCAAGACCTGCATATATTTACCTGGGAGAAGGTTTCAATGAACTTCTTTTGAGCAGAGCTGCAGAAAACTATGGAGTTTAATCTATGACTTACCAACTATTCTGACATAGGATATTTTTCTTACAAATATTTAAATGACCTTGCAGCTTCCTCTATCTTCACCATTTCACTTGAGATGTTTCTGCTTTTTCAAGGTCACCCCCCCAAGAATTAGGCACTGTATAGCAAATCAAATTAGGACGCAGGGCATATCCCCTGGTTTATTCTATATGCAGAACAATATGATCCATAAATTAAAAGGGCTGAGAGATGAGACTGAGAAGGCCAGTGAACGCAGATGTTTTAATTGGATATTTAAATAAGTAGTATATAAGATTTGATCAATCATATAGCCTGTGATAATATATCTATAACAAAATCTACCTATTTATCTCCTGAAGCAAATATTTTAAAAGAGTTTGGAAATCAAAGCTCTGTCAATATACTTCATACCTGACGGTGAAAAGATACTCCAGACTGGGCATAGATGCATATGCCAAACTCTTCTGGTATTGGGTTCAGACAAAAGCTCCATCAAAAAATGTGTTTGAATCAAGGAGGCATCTGTAGCATGGCCAGACTGGTCCCAGAACACCTTGGATCTCCTCTTGAATCTCCTTAACTTAAACACATGATTTCCTGGAATTACACAGCTTCCATGCGAGCAGGAGAATATGTGGCTTCTTTAAGGAAATGCAGGCAGATATGGTATGCATCCCCACACTGCTCCAAAGCAATTTTTTTGCCTCTAGGGATATAACACTGAATACTCTTACTTATATTTGGGTAAGAATGTAATTACATGAACCAACCAGATGTACACTAAGCGTGCTGTATTATAACTACCAGTACTCCTAATCAACACAGCTATTTAATTCATTTAAAGAGCGTGAGGTAAAGAAACTGCCTTAATGCAATGTTTAACTCATTGCAATAACAGTTGGAATTTGATGTCAAGAATAATACTTATAAAATCTCCCTGCCCAAGTATCAGTGGGGTAGGAGATTGAAAAAGGACTCTCTTGCGCGTATGTTTCTGGGATCATAGTCTAACACATGGCTGTCAAACTCCGGTTGCATCACACTCTGGCCACGTCCATACCCAGTTTAGCAAAGAGGGGGGGGGAGTCACGATACTTCATGTGCCGCCGCCGTGATGACGCGAGTTTGACACCCCTGGTTTAAGACATGTTCCATGCATTCGATCAGTGTGGTCTTCATACATGGTGTATTTCTGCCATGTACCTAGTTTGGTCATCTTGTCCCTCAGGCTCAACTGCTACCATTGCAGAGAACACTTCTGGCTTCCAACCCAACTGCAAGTGACTTACCTAGACAAGTCCCGCTACTCAGCCAGAATTGTACTCCTAAAGTGTTCAGTGTCAGAGCAGCAAGATGCAGCAATGCCTTGGCTTTCTGCCTGAATTCCACTGCCTCAGGGGATGTATCATCAGGGTACAGCTAGAAAAGAAAGAAAAAAGAAGGAGGGGAAGAAGGGGGGAAAAAAAGGAGGAATGACACTGTAAATTCTTTGCATATTGTAAGTCAAATGAAGGCATTTGTAATCTGTATTTTAGCTTCCATGATCATTTTTTATTTTTCCCTACCATTATATAGAATTCGCCCAGGAGACATACAGCAAGTAACTTAAGTGGGTGCTAAATGGGAAATCACTTGAGTTCCAATATGTCATCAAGCTGGAAAAAGACAACACTTGTCATTTCACCCCTTCCCTTTTGTTTGTCTGAAAACTGCTCCTTAGGAAGCAGTGCCTGTTTACACATCACCCAGGGCTGCATAAATTGCTTACTCTCTTGAAATCCCTTCCTTTTCAATCTCTCCAATCTGCAATTTTGTTCAGGGAAAAAAAATCACTAGTGAGGCAAAGAACAATGCATGACTATAATGGCAATCACATCACTGAGGGACACTAGAAAGGCCATAAATGTGGTAACGTGGCCATAAAATTCTTTGTTCAGCATCGCTGTAACTTCAAACGTTTGCTAAATGAGTGGTCGGTAAGCAAGGACTACCTGCAATGAATTTGTATTTAAATGAAGGTCCTTATTACTTGTTCTCTTGGAAAGTGGAAAGAAGGGGCCACAGGGTTAGGTTAAGGGCCCAATTCAAACTGGTGATGATAACCACAGCGGGAAGCTGACAAACAATTTAAAAATCAAATTTATGGAGCCCTATGTAACAAAATCTGATACAATATGACATCTTTGGAATGAAACTGATTCTCTGCTTGTGCTGAAGAGCATTGGCGAGTTTGAAAAATAATCATTTGGACACTGACATGGGTGGTCTCTGAGATATAGACAGATCCAAAGTCCACCGAAAAACCACCACTGCAATCAATCCAATTTTCATCTTCACTAAATAATGCACTTTGCATTCCCTTCTGCACTTGTACTAAGACAGCTACAAACTATTACTTATACCTTAGTAAAGCAAAACACAAAGCTTAACCCACATATTATTTTTTGCTTTTAATACAACTGTTCTTTTCTATCTTCCTGTTGTGCTCAAATGGTAGGAAAGTATTTCTTGCAATCAAAGAAACCGATTCTTTCATTGGTAGGCCTTCTATATTCACTCTTTGGCGCCATCAAGTGTCAAAGCCACAGAGCAAATCTTAGTAGGTAGTCACTAAATAGGATTAAGCATGGAAATGTGGCTGGCTGTTAGGCTGAAAAACTGAAACACTGGTTTCCTAAAGAGTGAAAAGATTAATTGGGTTAGGATTTCAACAAAACTATGGCCAATATTTTTTTTAAAAACATGCATGTGTCTCAGGGCACCCAAAGGAACTGTGGGTTTGAAGAGTGGCTTTCCAAACCTGGGAAAAATTGCTTTTTGAAAGAGATGAAACAAATTACAAGTAATTTACTAGATCCTAGACTATGTAGTAAGAGAGCCAGTTGATGTAGTGATTAAGGCATCAAGCTAGAACCCAGGAGATTATGAGCTCTAGTACCGTCTTAGGCACAAAGCCAGCTAGGTGATTTTGGGCCCATCACTCTCTCTGAGTCCTGGGCAGGAGGCAAAGGTAAACCAGAGATTAATTGCAAAAATTATGATTCTCTGAGTTCCAAACAGTCATGAGACCAAGATCTCTGCCACTTTGCAGTGAAGAGCTAAGTGGAATATCAGTAGGTTTACAAAGGTATAGTTGGTCACTGTATTTATAGGTTGATCAAGTCCACTCATTTGCTACAAAGAAAAGATGTATCCACTTACACTTTTTAAATAATCTCCCCATTTTGAACACTGAACAAGAATTAGCAAGCATTGCTATTTCAATGCCAGGGTGTAGAGGAGAAAGCTGACAATAGTGGAAACATTGCACATTCTGGAAGCAGTGATGGCATGGATAGGATATCATTTTTATTAAACCAATTAATTCAAACAAGAAATGATACTAACCTGGAAGAACGATCGAGCTTCTTTGTATCGGCATTCAACAAATCGAGAGCGAGACCTTTCTTCAAGGAACTTGGATGGCTCTTTTGGAACCTGGACTATTAATCCATCAATGGAAAGAGTCAGTAATTCCATCCTGTTACAAGAGGTGGAAAGTAATGTTATCCAGACCAGGAGAATGTAACAGGAACAAAACATTTCCTTTTGAATTTGCATTAAGACAGCAAGCTAACAAATGCACAATTGCTGTTCCTTCTGACACACAATCACAACTTGCATGTTCACCATGCTCGTCCGTCTTAATCTGCTATTCTCAATCCATCCAATTCATTAAAACAGAACCAAGGCAATTGTAACAACTGGGTGGCAGAGCTGCCAAGCAACGGAAGGCAACATCGGGTACTGCCTCCTCCTAGGTTCCAATAGGAAGAGGTGACCAGAACAGAGAAATTCATGGGGTGAAGGCAGAAGGACAGATTTGAGGGACGCTTGGAGTCTTAAGTTTGGGAATCTCTCATTGTGTCATTGACACAAGCTCAGGAGTAATTTTAGGGTAGCATAGGCTGCTATGCCCAGGATATAAATATTTTTTAGAAATAAACGAACTTGTTTTAAAACCCATTTTTGGTGATTTAATAAAAGTCAATGTGTTCCTTATTCCCATATTAACCAATTATCTGTACTATCCTTTACCTGCCCCGTATTCTCCCCTGTTTGAGACTTAAAAAAGAATTTCTGTACTTTAAAAGGTTTTAGAGGAATAAGGAATATAAAATAATAAGCTTTCCAGCTCATCAACTGAACCTTCTGACAAAGGACACAATATGAATGCATGACAACAAGGCTAGTACACCGCAAAGCAATTGTGAAGATATTCCACAATCACAATGCTGTTAATCAATATAATTGCCTTAATTAAGTGAATCAGATACTTTCGCATTTTAGAAGCAGCTCATCCAAACCAAAAGAAGAGAGATGCCCTACTTTCTTACAAGAGCACATATCTCGTCACTGGGGAATCGTGCTTTCCCCCCCCCCCACCTAGGATGTATTGTGGGGTGGTATTCTGTCATTTTTCCTGCTTGCTTCGCATCCTCCATATTCAGAGATGGGCCTTTCTTTGTTCAGAGGTTACCATAGCTTAAAGCCACTGACATGGGATTTCTTTTGAGGGTGCTGTTCTTTTGTCTGCCCTGAACCTGCTGCCAAATAATGTTGTCAGGGAATTCTCATCTCTGCCATCATATAAGGAAGAGAGAAAGAGGAGGAATCTAATGGCCTCATTACCGGCATTAATCAAAAGTACAAGTTCACTTTCCTGACACAATTTTCATCACTTTTATATTCCAAGATGTCGGAGCCTTTTGGAAGCAAGTACTATGCAACAGCTGTGTTTTGCAAGAGGAGCCTTATCATCATATAAAACAATAGCAATAGCACTTAGACTTATATACCACTTCATAGTGCTTTACAGCCCTCTCTAAGCAGTTTACAGAGTCAGC
>JANHFT010004145.1:136293-149845 GCA_032467955.1 Pseudoxenodon macrops | reverse complement strand
TTTATGACAAGCAAAGTCAATAGCTAAGCCAGATTCACTTTACTGTTACTAACCCAGCATACTGCAGGCCTCATCAGCCAGGTATTCCAGTGGGTGGGTCCAGAACCTTCTCTGCCATTACACTTGCCCTTTGGAATATCTTGCACACACACACACACACCCCAAAGTCGGCTTCAATTCTCCTGATCTTCTCTAAGAGTTTAAAGTGAGCTTCCGTGGCTGAGTGGACACAAACATGGATCTCCAAAGTCCTAATCTAACCTCTTCACTACACCAAACTAGCGCTTTAAAAAAACAATCATTAAAAAAAAAGAGACTACAAGAGTGGTTTTCCAATGTTTATTAATACAAAATCCCTCCGAGATGTGATTGAATTAAAGACACAGCAAATAAAAACACTCAATGGGCTCTAAGGCACCCAGTGTGATTGGGATGAGATTATTGTTTTTGGAATCTTTCTCAAGGATTAAGACTAAAGCACCGAATGGAAGCAGAACCATCAATCCACAATATCCTTGTTTAGTAATAATATGCATTCTAATCTCAGCATCTAATACCATAACCAACAGCAGAGATATGGACCTAGTTTGAAAAGGCACGTGCAGAATTGTTTTATCAGTGGTAAAAAAGGGAACAGTCAGCTTATAGGGCAAGACCTTGAATACAGTGTGCTCAATCTGTTCAATTTTGTGTCAAACACCCCAAATGGCTAGAAGAGGTAAGGTCAACAAGTGTGAAACTACTCACAGAAGAAATGCTACTGTACCAAATTATAATTTGCATAATTCAAATGTCAGTAGTTCTAACATAATAATTTGCTTCCAACCTGCTCTCCTCATAAAGAATGTATACCCAGAAGCAAAGGCAGGGAACAGAGACAACAGTTCAATGAAAAAAGCATTTTCTACTTTCTCCCTAGCCAGTTATTTAAGTCTGTAATATTAAACTGAACTCCTAGCATTTGTCTTATATTATAATGCTGTAATATTTAAATAATACTAAATTAAATTCTCATCCATAATATTGTCCATGTGGCTTAGGCTTTCTGTTGCTTTGACAATAAATTCACATAATTCGACATTTAATTTTAATCAACTATTCAATTTCTAAGCTAGTTTACAAAATTTTGGTACTCAGTTACTGAATGAAAATTCCTAATTTTCTGAATACCAAATCAGAAAAACTGATTTGTTTTTTCCCATAAACTTACAAAACAAAACTATTTATAATACAAAAATACATTTTACAGTAAGTAAGCAGACAAATTATGTACATACTGGAAAAACACTATCCATTGTTATGATCTAGCATTCCGTACCGAAAACACAAACGACAGTAATACTTTCATTCAACATCTGCATGCTTGCCATCAAATAGAGCTGATCAGAAGAATTATATCATTATCTTTTCAAAGTACTTTATAAGTAAAGAAAAAGTGTCTAAAGTGCTTAAAGAATCTCTTGTGTCTTACTTTGTTAAACTGATAGGGATTACTTTGTTGAACACCATCAGAACTAAATATCCCTCAACTATTTTACAGATCTTATTTTCCTTAAACTAGAGATAAGAATCTTGTTCTTTTAATACATTATTTTTGAGATGCATATTAAAACCTCCAAACACTATCACTGTGATGGAGTAAAATAAATTAGAAAGCAGTTGAGTTGTGGAATATTAATAGATGTCTGAATAATTGAACTGACAATGTATATCACGGTATACATACCTCTCAGAAGTAAATAATCAATTCTACTTTTTAACAACTGCATCATTCAGATTTCCACAAGATTCAGCCTAATTTGGACCAATTTTTACCATTCCAAATGTGAATAATGTTTTTTGAATAATCCTTTTATTCCCCAGTGGAGTTGGCATTTGATGTTCAAGCCAGTTGTAAGAAAAAGTTTATTTCATAAGTCAAATATGCAAGTAATATATAATGGAGATTAAATACTCTAAAAAGTGTCACAAATACAGGGAGTCTTGCCTATGGAATATTACACTGTAAAGAATTCCTTGGTTTACATGATAAATACATATTTTTTCTACACAGCTTTAACTTGATTCAAGTTGGTTGAAAAGGGGAACCGTCAAAAAGAACCTGAGAAACTGGATAGACAGTTCAACTGAGAACATCCATCCCAAATTTTTAAGATTGCACATGTATTTTTTTCAAAGAGGACAATTTTGAATGTGCTTTGATATAAAAAGCACTTTTCTTTATAATCTTGTGAAATTTCTTAAAAGACCCAAGAGATTTACACAAAGTTAAATATGGGGGGAAAGAATAAAATTTTGTAGGGCTAGAAGCAAATTTGATCAGATACTCCAAGCTTCGGATAGGCTTCTGACAGAGTGGATTAAAGATTCAGAAGTGCTTCATAACCAAGTTCATTTAAAGAGGCCTGATAATTGAGAACATTTACAAACATGAATGAGAATGAACACATAATAAAGAAACAAACAGAAACTTCTCTAAAATTCATTAAGTTAAACTGATTGGTTGTAAATTTGTACGTAGTGGAATATAGATGACATCTTTCATTCTGTAAAGAAATAGAGACAAAGTACCAACATAAAATTACTTAGGATGAATAACAAAGTTAAGTCTTGGAGTCTGACAATAAAAGAGCTACATTGAATCAAAGGATAATAATCAAAACAATAATTCATGTTCCTCCCTTTTTCTATTTGTGGACATTTTTTCTGACTATTAAAAGACTCCCATTTTATAAGTGTCAGTGTTTAGTTCATTTTTTAATAGCTTAAATCTAATTATTAGAAAACCTAGAAAGGAGAAAAGCAGTGGGAGTGGGGTGGAGGGAAGTTATACTAAGATCATACTTGTCTTTGTTACACATCATTCAGAATTAATTATCAGTCAAGCAACCATAAGACAAGTAGTCATGTTTAGTCTAAGAGAAGCACACAGCTATAACCTGAAATATTCCTTTGTCAAAAGCCGATGTTTTCCTATTATACCACAATACATTCTTGCTAATACTTCAGTAGAAGCCAGTTTCAATACAAGCATTTTGCACTAGTGGTGGTCAGGCATTGGAAGTAGCAAGAATGCATTAAACTGTTATTTGATCTTATTGTAGCTGTTAACCAGGAATATCACTGGACAACATTGGTTAGACTACCAGTGGAACCACTCAGCCCATTTTCACTTTTCTGCATTGTTTTCACAGCTGTTGGCACTTGCAATCCTGTTGTCAGTGTGAGCCCACCACACCAAACCTAAAAAATAAGATATAAAGAACAATGAAAAATTATCCAAGCTTTCTATTTAAAAAGAAAACAGATTATCACTGGAATCACATATTTCCCACTGCCTTATTATGGCTATTTCAAATCAAGAATTTTCCTTCTTTTTTTAATTAACCAGACTCAACACTATGCTCTAACCCTAAACTGTACTTGCAATATTAATTTTGGTATGCTGAACCAGTCAACTTCAAACTACATTTTGAAGATGGATTGTTTCAATAAATCTGTGCTAAAGAATAATACACAGACCTCCAGTCTTCACCTTACAATTATAACTCAGTATAGCTTGTTCCTATCATGACAAACCATACTTTATCTCACATTTATCTTTTTATTAAGAATGGTTAATGATTGGTATGTAAGACACATCAGGAAAAACACAGAGTATTATTTTAAAACTGAGTATACCTTTTACACAAGATAGATGCTTCTTCATTTGTTAGACAAACAACTTGTATCATATCAAAAAATGTTCTAATGAAGTTTTTGAAAGAATGGAAACAGAAAATGGCAAGACACAATACCAGAATTAGATTTGATTGCATGAAGCAGAATAAGCAACATGAACGTGTTGTCCATCTTTGCCCAGTCTTTGCTAGTTCCTCTCTCATTAAAGTCATCAACTATCTTGTATTAATTTCTTCAGAATTTCTCAAATTTTAGAGGTTTAGATTCTCCAAGGTGGAGAATCTTGCATATAATTAATAGAATTAATTGAAGTAGTAGTAATTAAATCCCAAATTCTGGGGAAAGGGTTTGAAGTTTTTAAATTTCAGTTTTCAATGATTAAAACAATTACTGTAATTAAAATATGTAATAGGGAAGACAAGTGAGAACTTCTTCTCCTTTACAAAAGTGCTCTTCTGCCTGTACAAATCTGGATTCTATTAACACCAGGGGGCAACCTCGTTATTCTTTGCATCTGTTTTCAGAATGTGAAAACAGAAATACACCTGTATTAAAGTTAGAAATTGCAACCATTTTCATTACTTGGGGAACATTTGGATAAAGTAAGCAAATGGTTAAACTTAAGATTCAATTATGTTTCAAGGAAAATTAGCTGTGAGACTCACAGCACTCAATAGAAATCCTGAGATTACATAATTTATTTGCTTCACTTGTCATAAGTTTACTAAATCAAGTGTAATTACAATGTAGATTGATTGATTTCATTTCAAAAAGCTGCCTTGTGATCCACGTTTACTTCCATAGTAAAACACTGTAACTGACATGCTATTAAAAATGATTCTGAAAATTCAGGTGCACAGTTGATTGTGGAGGACAATTTGAAACTAACTATTTTTGTCTTATGTTCATTCTTTATCCATTTATTTCCAGAATCAATTTGAAATATTGATGGTTAATATTAAAATATTGATGCCAACCATACAAAGGGCCAACTGCATCTATACAAGTCTGCTTAGGCCCTGACACTAGCATCTAAAGTAGAATTTGATAGGAGGGAACATAAACATATTTTATTGAAACCCCAATGCCTTGCAATGTCTTCCCTAAAGACTACAAAAAATGTAGTCTGCTATGAAATTTAAAGATTTCAATGCCTTCCCCCAGAATTTGGGATTTAATTACTATTAGTTTAATTAATTCTATTAATTATACATAATTCTTGCTTTCCCTTTAAATATATTCACATGTAAAATTCCCTTTATTTCTACTATTTTTATAGGTTTTAATGATATAGTTTTAATAAACTCTGAACTGCCATAGGACAATAATCTTAAATAACAGCTAGAACAGAAACAAATTGAGAACTGAAAAATGCAATAATATTCAAATTAATTTAAAAAAAACACCAAAATTGCCTTTCTTCTAATTTGTCTAATTACTTATAGCTTTTAGAAACATTGATTCCATATCCTTTTTTTTAGCAGTTTAGGTTAGGATATGCTGGCAGTTATAGCTCAACAAATTTAGTAGGCACAAAGCTGGGAAAGTCTGCATTAATTAAGTATTTTTGTTTTTTAAATATAGCCTCACTTCAACAGAATTAATAAATATTGGGAGTTGAATAATATATAAATTTGATAAATAAGTCGGTCAGTTTTCTTTATTGTAGTAGCCATTCAGGTTGCTTCTAAGGAAAGAAAAGCAAGAATGTATATACTCAGAACATTATTTGTGCTATCTAAAAAAATTATGCCCTGGATTTTATATTTATAAGAGTATGTGTTAAAGAACTGGGATTTTTAAAAGTCTAAGTTATCAGTTTTAACTTATTTAATTTATTAGATGTTTCTCTGAATCCTTAAAAAACAGGAATTAAACCAGTCAGACTGTCACTTAAAAAAGACATAATAAACAGATCTAAGCAGTATAGATGAGTGTAGGCTTATCATACCCATCAAAACCTGTAAGTAGTCTGGAATATATTATATTACAGCTTTCCTCATAACGTTTTAAATTTTGATTTTATTTACAAGAGTAATTGAAATGGTAAAACTGAAACATTGCAACAGTAATTTGATTAGATAACAAATACTAACCATAAAGCCTGGTAATAGAGGTTGGGTAAATTTTGTTTTGAAAGTATATAACAACTGCTTTGAGGTTGCATCGTAGAAAGAGAGTTGACCTAAAGAGAGAAAGGGAGATTAATACTTCCATTCAAAAATAAACTTCAAAAGTCTTTTCAATTAGGAAATGCTCAAAATATTTGAAGCAAATATTGTTACCTCATAACACACCATTAGCCATCACCCACAAAGAGTTTTAAGAAACCTTGCTGCCAGCGTCAACATGCAGCATCAGCATGCAGGACTTAAAAGCATATCTTTTAGCAAGAGTGGGTAAGTACCAGTAACTAAGATTACCTTTAGCTTGACTTGCTATCCCATAGATGGGACTATGGGATAGCAAGTTGTTCAATACTTGTTTTCTATGCCAACTACCACATGAACTAGGAAGCAGAACGGATGGAATGAGAGCACAGGTATACATCTACACACAGTGTTCCCAACGGCCAAAAAGGTAATCTGTACAAATATTTAAAACACATATGATAGCATGTCTGAATTGTTTTGCCTGTTCAAACAATCGGTCTAGCCCAACACTACTTTCAGCACTGGTTACTTTATGGAGACCTCTGAAAGCTTATAGAGGTCTCCATAAAGTATACCACCATTTACAAGCAAGAAAAATCACAGATGTTGCACTTGTGAATAGAGAGAGTCTATTTCACATCTAATAACTAATGGTCTTATTTTGTAATTGTATTTCATTCTGGTTTATGACCATAATAAAAAAATTTATTTGATTGACATAACTCCCTGCTCTCCTGCTCCTCTGTTTTAAATTGAAAGGGTTATTCCCTTTACTTTTGACACAGTTTCATAGGGCCACTGCAGCTATTTCGAGTCATGCCTGATGAATGGTAAGAACAATTGTTTAGAAAAGCTGCAAGATTCTGCATTACTAATTGACATGAAATTCTGTATGGTACAGGATTTTCCAATCCAGTATCAACACATTGCAGCAGCACTTTAACCTAAATAAATACTCAGTAAACCATTTGTTTGTTATATATACTGCTTTTCAAAACCAGATTTATCCAAAGTAGCTTAACATAGACATTCTGAACAAATAAAATGCACAGTAAAACACAGTAATTAAAATTCTAAATATTAAAATGATAAAAGCAGCAGTGCCAGTGATTTAAAATTTACTAAGCAGCAAATAAGCTAAACTCAACAGTCCATATGATTAAAATGCCTGGAAGTCTTTTTAAAAATCTGATTCAAATGTATCTCGTGGGGAATTAGGGGGGAAGTATACTATCACTGAAAATGCCCATACCTATTCCTTCAGATAGTATAAAGCCCTTTCCATCTTGGGAGTATGAATGGAAATAAATTGGAAACTCATAAAGTTTGTATAAGTTTGATATAATATCCATTTCAATTACTGCTCTTGTTCTTACCCTGTTAATACATTGAGAAACTATATTAAAAAAGTATTTTGTTTTGTTTTATAGAAAACAGTTTAAAGATAAATTCAGACTAAGTTTTTTTCAGTACACTATCCATTAAAATTGTTACTGGATTGGAAAATTGTCCACTATATTTCAGTTTTTTTCAGTAATAGCTTTGAAGTCTTAAAATTACCTCCATCAAAGTCACAATAGACTCCTATCCTGTCTGGAACCACGACATCTAGTGTTTTTGCTTTATTATTGTGTTTGGCTGCAAATGTAGTCTGGAGCCAGTTATTGATATGAACACACCAGCTTGTACTGGTCTTTCCCAGCTGATCAAATTTTCCCAAATTTTTATATGCTACTCCTACACTGTATGTCTTGCAGTCCTTCTGGGCTTTTACTTCCCAGTAATGCTGTCCATTTTCAATTGTAGTATCTCCTGAAAGGAAACACAATATCATCAATTAACACTTTATGTCAGTTGAGATTCCTCAGAGATTAAGAGCACATACATGTTAAATATCAGACACAAAGCATACAGGTGTAAACCAAAGCTTGTATATATTATTAATATCTTCCGAATTTTATATAATTCCCAGTTGGAGTCCCCCTCAATGGTCACTGAAAGGGCTTCTACTGACCCTTGAACTCATGAAAAGAGCCAAAGAGAAGAAATTCAGAAAAATTCATCACAAAAGAGAACAGCTGTAGTGCAAGCAAAAATATAACCAACAAAAAGTAGAAAGAATGAGAAAGAAATACTTTCAAATTAGCAATTTGGACACAGTTACTAAGAGCATCATAGACTGCAAGAAGAAACAATTTCCCAGGCCTAAATTAAGTGTAAAATGACTGCATGCTTGACCAGTCGCAAACTTTGGGGGTGTGATGTGAACAAAAGATGAACTAGAGAAAAATTATTGTTCCTGTAAATTTTAAGAGGAGACAAGGAAAGAAAGGATAATATGGACAAATGAGATTTAAAAAAAATGTAATGTCCTTGGAAGAGCTACAATTAACTACATTAACTATAATGTAACATAATAACAAATAACAGACATTTGTCCATACAATCAACAGTTCAGCCTGATTTGATAACACCTAACCAATTATTCATCCAGGCAATGAACTAACTTTTTTGGCTCTTTTCCCTTTCTTTGAATCCCTTTTCTTGTGTTTCCTGCTTCTCAGGTGCTAATAATCTAATTCGTGAAGTTTATAAGTAGCTCTTAGAACTTTTTTGGGTTCTTAACTGGGATAAGAAAGCTTTAAAGAAATAAAGGAATGCATAACTCTAGAACATTTATAATTAAAAAGTTTTATAAAAACCCTCACCCAAGACTGTATACGATTCTCCAGTAAATCGATCTCTGCTGCCCCTTATCAAAGGTGAGCGTGAGCTAACTGATGACCGCTTTGGAGATGGAGTGCCACTTCTATAAGGTGCAAGAAATTAATTTGTATTGACTGTGATAGTATATAAATAAAGATGTCTACAAGTGAGTTAATACACCAAATTAGTCTGAACACTTTGAAAAGAGAAATAAGTTTGGCAGAAACATTTAAGTCAATTGACTGTCTAAGCAGGCATGCTTTACACATTTCTATATATTCAAAACAAAAAGCCATGCAAATAATAGGATAGTGGAACATAAAGCATATCGCAACCACAGAAAAGTTACTGATAAATTACTAGGTGGTTATTTTATAACACCAAAAAAGTCTGCTTATGAAGGTGCTCAATCGGACTGGATTAATACCTTAAATGTTACTATCTTAAAACCAAGAAAATGCCCAATTTCAGTACTGCATCACCCTTTCTCCCTTAGTGTATCTTCCAGATTTAAAGCATTGCATTGATAGTACAGGTAGTCCTCAGTTAATTGTTTTAACTTACAATGGCGCTAAATAAGCGGCTATTATAACCAGTTCTCAAAGTTCCAGCCATCACGTGATTACAGTCTAGGTGCTTGGCAACCAGCTTGCATGTATGACAGTTGCAGCATTGCCATTTGCAACCTTCCCTGCCAGCTTCCCACCACCAAAGTATGTTGGGAAACCAGCTGGGGAAAGTTGCAAGTCACTCCTGTTAGTCATTCCTACTACTCCCTCTGCTTTTTCACCTAAGGAGCCTAGCTACAGAGTGCAAGATTGGGGTCCACAGTACCCTTTCACCCACACTCTGTAGTGCATGCTTATGTGGCACTGCAGTGGCCACCTGTGCATCCTCCCGCACCAGCAGCAGCCACTCCTATCCTGGGCATATTTGCCCAGTGCTGCAGTGGGCAACTGAACATCCTTCCACACTGGCAGCAATCACCCCCGCTTGGCCAGACTCATGCCATGTTGCAGCAGCCACCTAGCCATCAATCAACCAGCTTTCTTCAAGCTCCCCAGGACTTCCCTTTCACTTTGTTTGTTGGAAGCAGAACAGGACATTGATTGGATGTCCTGCTTAACAGCCCTAACTCAACAAGCAATGGGAATAGTTGTTGCTAAGCAATGCAGTCATGTGACATCACATTTTCAATCATACTGTAAGCAAGGACTACCTGTAGTCAGCACACATTATCCTTATGGATTATATAAATACTGGAGATGTAGATGTAATTTAGTTACTATAATTTAGACTGTAATATAATAAACTACTGTACTATGGACAACATATTGGTGATCAAAGATCATGCTTAATTACGTCTTAGGGAATATAGGTCCATTTTTGGTGAAACAATAATGATGCAAAGTGATTAGGGCCACATTATTCATACACTTGGAAGTTTATTTTCCCATTAGGTTTTTTTGGAGGGTGTGTGTGTGTGTTCTTTTGAGGCTTACATTACAGTTTTGATGTGCTTCCTGCCTCAAACTGGCAAAAAATTGAAATTCAGAAGGACAGTTGGAGGGAGCTCGAGAGATGCCTATCCCTCCTGTAGACCATAAAGCAGAAATTATTTTTCCAAAATAAAACCTTACTGTGGCTGCTGAAAACATTAACCATATATCACTGAAAAAGTGTTTCACCAAGTAAATATTTTAGAAAAAAGTACTTACCAAAAGAAAAAAGAAAGAAAGAAGTGAAGCATGAAAGACAGCAAAGCCAAGAAATTAAAGCATTTATTCAAGCAAAAGGATTAATACACACATCTTTTTTCATACTCCAAATCAGTCATTACTACAAAGTCTATTCTAATTACCACCAAAAAAGCAATCTTAAGTTTGCTGTCAGGTTATGCAGAAAAATAGCAAGTTTACTAAAGCACTGCCATGTTTGGTGTAAGGCAAACATAGACTAAAATTAATACACACACCCCTCTAAAACTTTACATGCTATTTTTCCAGTGTGCTCCAAGTTCCCTTCACCCAGAAAATATTTTTATATTAACAGCCTTTACTAGTATTCTCAACAGCATTTATAATTTTAAATATTTGTCATACTCGAAACCACCAATCAATACATGAATAAATACAAGCCAAATTATATAATTGTATTAGGACAGTACAATGATGCATACAATCAACTGATTTGATAAGCCACTGTAATTGAGCTGTACTGTTTCCATGGTATTTTGTTTAGTCAAAGCAAAAAAAAAGTGTTTTAACTAGAACACTCTCTCTGTATGAAAAGATATGCAGGGTAATTATAAAAACTTATCTGATTAAAGTCTGCTTTATTATTTTGATGTAGAATTCTATCTAGTCTGTCTACAGAGGGCAGAAGAAACCAATGTTTTAATTCATACTGCAGCAGACACATAGACAACACAGAATTTTGCCAATCAATCTCCTCAATGATTGATCCAAAACTGTTAATACAGTGCTCCACGTTTATCTATTCATTTCACTATCTGACTGCAGCTTTTGGAAAGAGGGATTCTGTTTTGATGTCAACTTCATGTTTAACGTAGTAGGCAGTTCAAAACCTAAGTGTTCCTTCAGCAAAGAGATTTATATCAAGAGAGTCAGACTGAGGAACAATGTAGTAAAGAGAAGAGTCCGCCTAAAAAGGACTCTACTGGGTAGTTCTAAGGAGCAGATACTTCAATTGAATGCTTGCAGTGACAGAGACTTCCATTTACTTCAAATTGGGAAGTAAATGGGCTCCATCATTATTATGGAGTAAATGGTCCATCACCTCCTGTGAATATTACACACACTTCAGTGTAAGAGGAACAGGAAGAAGACCATAATCTGCCCAGAAAACAGATTCTGTCTATATATAGTGCAAACATGTGATACATAACTGGCTGAATCTAAAATATGCAAAAAACAAGAATGCTTAGATTTTTAAGTGCAGCACAACAGCTGCTCAGACTGGCTCAGGGATAGGAAAGCATGATATTACAGTAAATAGGACTACCCATTGAGAAACCCTGCGGGCAAAGGACATCCCATATTGGTATAGGGGTATTGGTATTGGTGTAGGGACAATTGCAAAATTTGAGGCTTTCATCAAAAGAAGCTGCATTTTGTTATAATCTTTGCCTCTTCCATATGAAAACATACAAACATAACACATATAAAAAAGGGTGGAACTTGCATTGTGGCACACCAATGCTGATTACATTGTTTACCTCAACCATGTGCATGTGTGCATGAGAGAGCATATGTACACAGGAAAGATTTTTAAAGAGAAAGTGGCTTGTATGCTTATTTTTACCTGGATTTGGTTGTTTATTAATGAAATAAATTTAAAACAAGCTAGGCAGGTTCCTATTTCAGATTTCCCTCATTTAAACGTAACTACCCGTACTTTGCAAATCATTAGAAGTAACGTAATGCTTTGGATACTTTGCACAAAGGAAATTAGAGAGGCTATGCAAAAGGCGACAAATGAAAGCACACTGAAGGTTCTACTGGAATACAGTGGCTTGTGTACTGGTAAAGGCTGTGGGATTCATGCCAAGTCTACAGAGAGACAGAATTGAAAGGAAAAAAAGAAGAGTAAAGCTGGAGCTAAACCCTATGGCTACGAGGAGACACAATATCACCTTGTACTGTTCTTCAGAAGGGTAATCTGGCCACTGTCAGATAAAAATAGTTTGTTAAAGGCTATTTTCTGCTACACAAAGTTTTATATTTAAAAAGCAGTAGCTAAAAAAACAATTTCTAAAGTGTTACAATGGGAGGAGGATTATTTTAAGTCATCTACTTGTTTGATATGTAACATTGTCAGTGTCACAACATGTTAATCCAGAATTGGGGCTAACTACAGTTTTTATACTTACCCGACAGACGATATGGCAAATTATAGCCAGACACAGTTTGCTGTTAGCTCTCCATATAAGCAAATATCTCAGTTAAAGAAGAGGTTTTATAAACATCTTATAAAAACTAGTGATCTTCTGGCTGACATTAAACTTCCCTTACTTCTTTTACTGTTCTTACCATGACTAATATGGTTATCATGACTCTACTTGAACCAAGAAAGCAGAGGTTTGCCGTTTCATGGCTTAATTATTTTCACAATTTTCCCACAGCAACACATCATATCTGGTTAGGGTAGGACACAGCTTTAAGGTCTATTACATGTGTAGCTAAGCGACATCATCAAAACCATGATTCTTAATGACCTGCATTATGACTTACTCTGCCCAATTTATTGATAAAGCCCTAAATCTTATGGTTCTATCAGCAGGGCTGGTACCCAGCACGGTGATGAGAAGTAGGGGTTTGTCTGTTTATTATTTACTTATTTTACAGAATTTATTTAGCTGCTATTCTCACAAAATGAATGACTCTGTGGTTAAAAAACAATAATACAAAAATAACTATTATTTAAAAACTAAAAATTATTAGTGATGTTAATACTTCCCCATTATAGAATTCTTTCTTGAAAGAATTCCCCATGCTCCCAATTTTGTTTTAAATGATGGCTGAGTCATTTGTTCAAGTGCCAGACTTTTAAGATCAATTTGTTTGTCCCAAAGGTACTTTTTCAAAAAGCAACTGGACTTTGTTTTTCCTTGAAGACATTTTGCTTCTCATCTGAGAAGTTTCTCTAGTTCAGAACTGAAGAAGCTTCTTGGATGAAAAGTAAAGCATCTTCAAGGAAAAACAAAGTCTAGTTGCCTTTTGAAAAAGTACCTTTAGGACAACCATGACCTGGATGACTGAGAATCTCCATGGACATCAGTTTGTTTGGTTTTTATTATTCCCCTTAGGGAAGGTGATTATTCATTATTATTTTTAATTTTTTAATGTATTCTTATTGATCATTCTTTTTTTACACTGTTTTGGGTTCCTTCAAAAGGCTGAGCAATAGAATAAATGAAATCTATCTATCTATCTATCTATCTATCTATCTATCTATCTATCTATCTATCTATCTATCTATCTATCTATCTA
>JANHFT010004145.1:112325-128585 GCA_032467955.1 Pseudoxenodon macrops | reverse complement strand
TTTTTGCCTGTTTTTTTGCAACAACGGGGGAGTTTTTGCCTTCCCCCAGTCCACAGAAACACTCCCAAAACCTCTATGCACCCCATTTTTCACAAAAATGAGCCCGGTTTTCACCTGTTTTTGCAAAAAACAGGCCATGCAGAAGGTTTGGGAAGCCCACAGACTGCCTCTGTGGGTTGGGGGAAGGCAAAAGCAACCCTGTTTTTGCAAAAAATGCCCCATTTTTTGCTTGTTTTTTGCAAAATCGGGGGAGTTTTTGCCTTCCCCCAGCCCACAGAAGCAGTCTGCAAGCCTCCCAAACCCTCTGCGCACCCCGTTTTTGAGAAAAATGTGATGCAGGGGCATTGGTGTATAAGACGTACCAACATTTCCACCCTGTTAGGTAGGAAAAGGTGCGTCTTATACTCCAAAAAATAAGTTAATTCATAAAATCATTCCAAATATAAGCTCAGATATTCCTTTGCAATGTTTAGAACATATCTTCTTAAGTTTCTTGAGTTTTATTGTGTTGTTTCCACTCCCTTATTTTGTCCTGCATGCAGTGGCTGTACACTACTGCTAAACTTTGGAGAATATCATCTGCTAAATGACACTTTAGCCATGCAATAATAAAGAGTTCAGTGCTCAATATAACTTCAATAAACATGTTTCCAGTACTGTATCCTTAAGACTTCTGTTGGGTTATAAATCTATTATTTCAATCTTTTTACTATTCTTACATAATTGATACTGTTAATCAACAGGCTCAATAAAATTAACATATATACCGGTACATAGCGGGATATGTTTATATTTTCCCTTTCCATTTAATATAAATCCCCCTCATCCCTTTCTTAAATATTACAACAACAAAAATCAAAACTATTAAACATTAAAAAAAACTTATTTAGATATCCAAAAATAGAGACGTAAATATTACACAAACTAGTCCATTACACCATTAAACATTTCTAAAAAAGTAACTATCCAATCCAGATAGTACTTCATCTTTTAGAAGGGCATTATCTCATTATTTGGTTATGCTTTAGATCCAATAAACATTTATAGACTTTCATTTTGACTGCAGTTCTTACAACAAAGAAATAATTTCATATTTATTTATATCCCACTTTTATTATGGTACTTTACAAATAACTCAAGGTGCCAAACATATCCAACATACCTTCTGCCTCCTTCCCCCCTCACACCAACAACCACCCTGTGAAGTCAGTTGGGTTGAGTGTGTGACTGGCCCAAGGTCACCCAGCTTTAACACTTTAAAAACTCTATCATTTTTTGTTCACAAAGCCTAATTAAAATTTTATTTTCCCAATCAATATAATTTAAGCCTCAGATATTAGGTGGCAAAGAGTTAGGGTTGTACCTGTGCATAAAAATATTTGGGTAATAAACTATTTTCTTTAATAAGTAAAATTATCCTAGAAGAATTTAAGAATTTAAATTCTCCTAGAATGAATTTATTATATAATTAATTACCTGAAGTTCCTGGATTTTATGTGTTTGTTCTTGCTTGATATTAGTTGTCATGATATCCTTCATTTCATCAAGTATTGAGTATAAGCCATCAAATTCCTCTTCCAACTCAGAAATAACACTGGAAGAATTAGTCTGTAAAATGATTTGAGTGCTTTATAAACATCCCTGGTATTTTCTATACTTATTCAACAGAAATTGTAAATAAAAGTAACATAGTTTAATGATTCACTGCATTTACTAAACATATATTAACATTCACATGTTTAGCCATACATATATGACTTGACCTACTGCTTTAATAATCCTTATCAAATGTAAGACATGACTTTCCTATACAAGCCAACATTCAATTTAGCAAATTAATTGTTTACCACCCACTTTAAAAGAAATTAGTAAATGCTACTGCTACATTTTGTAGTGTTATTTATTTATTATGAGGTTATAACTAGGGAAAATATAGGCATAGTATTATACGTATCTAACAAATTTAAGAACAGTTAAGAATATTTTAAGTACATCATTTACTAATCTAATTTATAAATCCTGAACTTCAAGTATTAGGATAGGCCACAAAAAGTCACTTCATCCCAGTTCACAAACCTTGTGCTACTACACAAAACTGATTAATATTGAACAGATACTTCATCATTTTTATATCAAATAGGAAAGATGTGTATCAAGTCAGTTTCCCCCAACAATATTTAAAAAAATTACTCAGATAATATGGTTCTAATGCAATTCACCAAACAGTATTGCCAAGCCATACAATCTTCACTAAAATCCGTGCTTCAAGCAGAGGACTAGTTTTGCTGCTACTATTATTTGCATTTCTAGGCAGCTACTACTCAACTTGGGCAATAAAGTATCCTAACTCTTGCAAGGTTTTGCTATGCCTGTGGCAAAGTATCACAAGATTTCCCTCTCCCTACATGACTAAGTCTCAGTATATGAACAATTGTATAGACTTGTTATGACTTGGCAGTGGAATGCTACCAATATGTTGAAAACTGTGGAAGGAGGTAGTGCCATCAAATCAGCAGCAGAGGTTCTGTCAGAAAAAAAACAGGTGTGTGTGTGTGTGGAGAGAGAGATTCTACACTGTTTCTATGTAAAATCATTATTTCAGCATCAGAGATCAAATGGTAGTTAATAGCTATGGAACAGTGGAACTTTTGGCTTCATGACACAGAGGTCAGTTCAGGAGTGGGTTCTAACTTACCTTGCCGCCAGTTCGCTTCCTCCTGCGCCGCATGGGCGTGCCTCGTGAGCATGCACATGCGCAGTACAAAAAAATTCCAAACATGTAAAAAAAAAGCTGAAAACAAGATGGCAACGCATATGCAGTGCTGGGAACTTGGCTTCTGCGCATGCGCAGAAGAAAACAAACCCGGAAAAAATTCCAAATGTTTTTTTTTACAAAAAAGATGTCGGCATCCATGGACCAGAACCGTTTCCATGACGTTACCAGCAGCTTACTACTTACTCTATAGAACCGGTCGGAACCTACCTCTGGATCAGTTAACCATATCAGATTCATAAATCAACTCCTGGAATTAACTTTAATTAATTTTTATTTATAATATACAGTAAAGAATTGAATGTTCTCTGGCCTCTCTATTACGACTACAGGCTTTCTATACTAAACACATACAACTAGATTTTGTTACATTCCCAGCAGATAAATCAGTGGACTAGGAGCAAAGATACCTGCCTCAATCTTTTCTTCACAAGATCATTGTTCATTTGCAAGCTGTATGAGGTATATATTTGCTTTCACTTTATCAACCACAGAAATAAGATGGCTAGCCTTACAAAGATGAAGTTACTGTTCATTATCCGTTAATCTGCTATGCTTCTATGCCATATGTTTAAAGAGGAACCTTATATTCATATCCAATATGAAAATGTGGTGAATTAGTAGAATAAAATAACATATTCTTTGCCACTACTGTACTAGAAACTTCCTTTGCTTAACGGTATTGCATTCTTTCAATGCCCAGAGTAGCAAAGTAACAGTTGCTGAAGGACAGGCTGAATACTACTTCACTTCTACGAGCAATTTCTATTTAGCCATAAGCCCTGTCACCTTTGGGAAAGATGAAAGTGGCAAGAAACAAATGTAATAATGTTTTATAAAGCATTTTAACATTCTCTAGGGGATATTGCTTCTTTATTTCATAAACGTCTTGTATAAGCATTATTCACATAAAATGTATGAATGTACATATTTTTTAAAGACACATGGGTGTTAGGGATTAATGCCTCCACTCTTTAGTTTTCCAAACAACCCCCTTCCACCTTAGTCTAGTCTTGCCCAGAAGGAGAAGGGGTGATTTAGTATCACCTATTTATTAAAAAAAATATTTTCTAATTAGAACTCCCACTGCTTTTTCCTTGCTGGAGTGGTCAGAAAGATTAGACATTCACTTATATTATTTCAGATTACTATTAAAGAAACATCAATCAGTTTACAAGGATCCAACATACCTGTACTCCTTCCAAAATGTGGTTTAAAGTTTCAATAAAGTTCTGAATTTCATCATTTTTATGTGCCAATGTGGAGATAATTCTTTGCAACGCTTCCTAAAAACAGAATACATTCATCAAACCATGTATATTCATTTTCTTAGAATCAGAAGAACAAATTCAACAGTCGACAATATTTTCATATTTATTTATGTAAGGGGACATAGATCAAACGAAGGAAGAAAACAAAGATAAGGTGTACAGTTAATTAAAAGAAATTTAAAAACACACAAGCAATAACATTTGTAGCACAACAGAAGTACATATGTCAAACCTGACAAGTGATAACATGTTGTAAAATATAACAAGATTCTGTATACAGATAGATGGGAAGGCTTGGAAAAAGGCAGCCCACACTTTTTAAGACAGGTATGAAAAGATATACAGCCTGGGCTTACTTGGTTGTAAAACATACCCACTAGTGTCTAATTGTCATAGCTATAATTAGGAGTTGTGTGACTTTTTTGGATATTTCAGTTCAGTGATCTTGCAGCTGTGGATCATGATACTCACAAATCAGTGGTTCAATAAGACTGCAGTGTAAAGTAAGAGATAAGAGGCAGTCTAGCAACACATGTACTACCAACTTAACTTTGTGGTCTGAGCATATGCAAATATGATCCTGATTAAAAATATTGTGGTATCTACACAAGTGATAAGGAGAGCAGGGCATCAAATTGTGCTCAGTGTGAGTGTGAGGCATGAAGAAAATGATAAAAGTATCTCTGTGTGTAAAAAGAAGCACACAATAATAACAAATATAATTGGCAGAGTCCTTAATCTATAAAAACAGCAAGTTCTCAAATTGTCAGTACAAGGCAACAAGGAAGAAATGTTTTCTTTTATACTCTACATAACACCCAATAGGTATACAATGTATTCTTTATTATGCATTCATCATTATAAAATGAAGCCCACATTAATAACATTTTTTTTTTTGCAAAATGTGGCAACAATCTAAAATTTCACTCCACTCAAATTTACTAAAGACAAATTTATTTATAAATTCAGGTCAACTTTATAAAGTTATTTCTAAATATTTATTTACTAAAATAATATTTACTTTGAATCTGAAAAGTTACTGAAGTCTACTCACTGGGTTTTGTTGTCAAAGGTGGGGAAAAAACCCTCCAAGAGACACTTGAAAGAAGCAAAATGGAGTGAATCTCAAATTCTATTCAATTTATAGCAACTATATGCAATTCTTGGATTTTCAGGCTGCCTGCACCTCCAATCTGCTTCAATGTTTTTTTTTCAAATTATCTTTGTAAATATGTCCTATAAATATCTTTATGTTTAGACTCTAAACATGTATAAATTCTGACAGTTATACAGTAGTTTTATTTTCCAATGTTAGAACTGCCTCTGGCCATGGTACTTAAAACTCCTGTCCTCGTAGAAGTGGAGGTGTTACATTGGGGAAAGCTGCTCTACAGGATACTGTGATGATTATCAGCTACTCTAATACTGACTTGTTCATGCCCTGTGCCGATCTTATCCAGATGCGGATTATGTCATAAAACACATCTACAAGCCAGCTTTATTATACGACAAAGAATTTTATCTTACTCAGCTGCAAGGATGCCTATTAAGGAAAAACATGAAAGAGGCTTTGGTACATTGTACCAAATCTGGAACATTACTTTGACATTTTCATTTAAGACAATTTGCATTATTAAAACTTCAAATAATACTCAGTTGGTCCAAACTAATTTGACATTAGACACAAACAATTTAATTAAAGTGGACTGGAGATCTTAAAAGGTGCTACAATTAGGATGTTGAACATTTCAGAGTAGAAACCCCTAAAGGCTAATCTAGTAAATGGTCTACAGTGATTTATTTGCCTCCTTTGACAAACTGGTTATGATACTAAAAGACTGCCTCTCAGTAGGCATAGGATATCTGAACATGAAGAATGGAATTATTGGTATAATGGGGAAAGTGTTAAAGAAAAAGAAGTAGTCCTGTTCAACCATAACTGAGCCCAGAATTAGAGTCGTAAATCATTGCAGTTGTTTTTGCAAGAGTCATTAAGTGAATGCTGTGGTGATTAGGCACATAAATTTTACCCCATGGCCATTTTTATTTTGCTGGAAACTGGAAATAAATCTTAGAAACCAACAAAAATGTCAAAAAACATGATCACAAACCTCAGGACACTGCAAACGGTCATAAAGGTGAGCCAGTTGCGAAGTAGCCAAAGTGTGTGTGTGTGTGTGTGTGTGTGGCCATTGTAACTTCAAAATTGTGTTGTAAGTAGAATAGAATAGAATTCTTTATTGGCCAAATGTAATTGGACACAGAAGGAATTTGTCTTTGGTGCATATGCTCTCAGTGTACATAAAAATACAAGATACATTCGTCAAGAATCATAAGATACAACACATAATGATAGTCATAGGGTACAAATAAGCAATCAGGAAACAATATCATAATAAAAATCGTAAGGATACAAGCAACAAGTTATCGTTGGGCGGAAACTCTGTACAGTCACTAAGCAACCGGTTGTAAGTTGAGAACTGTCAGTAAAGGTCTTCCTTTATCTTCAATAAAAGAAATGCAAGATAATACCAGCCTTATAAGGGAGAAACTGAAATGGAGAAGATCCTTTCATCCCAATTGACAGAAATGTCACAAGGAAAAGATACAACTTTCTGCTCTATGGTGATATATATGGAACTATGATGGGTACTAGTGGAATTAACACTGAATGGTGGTGGATACTATTAACTCAGACCAAACTGTTCTGATATAAAAATTATAAGATAGTCACCATATTATCATCCCAGTAAGTTTTCTTTCTTTAATTAGTAAATTATATGTCATGCATTTGAAAACCATGATGATGGTTTAGTTAAGGGCAGAACAAAAACATGCAAAAATGTCCAAGTCTACCTCTTAAAATTATCTCCTTGAAGCCCACAGTCTAGAAGGGGATCTATCTAATATGGACCCAGGAAGAGACAGAGATACATCAGAGATACATGCTAGCACCCCACTTGCTCATATTAAGGTATACACCGTACATTATCATCTCTGACAGGAGAAGGATGCTGCCAAATCATTATGTTTGCTGTACTGCTATCATAAGTTAAAATAGTTTGAAAAGGATGAAGAGATTTTCACTCTATTGCAGAGATTCCAAAATTTTCTAGGGTTATGGCACTCCTAGCAGTTCCCTACCATGCATGGTAGTGCTCTGGGGCACTGCAGCAAACTCAGTAACAGTTCTGCTTATAAAGTAACCAAATATCCCATGGCACCCCTGTGAATTTGCTATAGCATCCCTATTTGAAACACTATTGTTTAAAAATTAACTATAGGTCTAGCATTCTAATATACAGAATAATGGTACTTTCTTTAAAATGCCATACTTTTATCCTTTGCTACATTTAATTAGCCCTGGATTTAGAGCATACTACACTTTTACATTCTGTTCAGTTTCAAACTTTATATAACGTATACTGCTTATGTCCTAGACCTAGAGATCACATTGTCTCAACTTGGGCTGACATGCTGGTTTTATTACCAATCAGACTCTAAGTGAATAGTATGGTTAATGGTCTTTGGTTATACTTTAGATCCAATAAACATTTATAGACTTTCATTTTGACTGCAGTCCTTACAACATAGAAATGATTTCATATTTATTCATAACCCATTTTTATTACCGTACTTTACAAATAACTCAAGGTGCCAAACATATCCAACATACCTTCTGCCTCCTTCCCCCCCCCCAACAACCACCCTGTGAAGTCAGTTGGGTTGAGTGTGTGACTGGCCCAAGGTCACCCAACTGCTTTCATTAAAGTAAGACTAGAACTCACACTTTTCTGATAGAAAGGTAGAACCTAATTTGAAGATAAAAGTTTCTATTGAAAGGTACCAAAATATCTATTGTCTTTCTTAAATTATGAGCATGTTGTATTATTTTTACTTACCAACTATCTCACTATGTAAGTTTAAAAACTATTCTTTAGACTAGAAAATGAAGGTTATCAAATGAAGACAGATTCAGATGTAACTTCCAAATTATCCATTATATTGATTACAAAGCAAAATCCATAGTGTGAATCTAAACTCAAATACCTTGCAATGACCTCAGTTATCCAGTTAATCCAGCAGTATTTTGCTAATTGGATCAGCATTGTTTTAATTAATTTAAAAGATATTAAGGTGAAACCTACAAAAGTTTGAATAGTTGGAAGAATTAAAAAAAAGGAGCCTTTGCAATTAATGGACAAATCAAAATTATCATTCTGCCCAGATTTTCCTAGTCATGATGAGCAATAATTATCTATAGTTCCATTAATGAAAACCCTGAAAAATTTCCAGACATACATTATGACAGAAATCTTAATCAAGACTTAAAAAAAAAACCTACTGGGAAGAATTTCAAACTGATTAACAAAAATATTACTTTTAAAATCAACATCTGCATATTGTTATGAACTAAAAAGAAATAATTTCTATATACAGCAGCTGTTAAGACTTTATTTATTTAAACTAATAGGTATGCGAATGGCAATTTTTTTTTATTATTAAAAGCAAAGAAATGCCATCAGATAGAATAGAATAGAATTCTTTATTGGCCAATTGTGATTGGACACACAAAGAATTTGTCTTTGCTGTATATGCTCAGTGTACATAAAAAAAGACAAGATACATTTGTTAAGAATCATAAGGTACAACACTTAATGATAGTCATAGGACACAAATAAGCAATCAGGAAACAATCAATATCAATAGTAAGGATACAAGCAACAAAGTTACAGTCATGCAGTCATAAGTGGGAGGAGATGGGTGATAGGAACGATGAGAAGACTAATAGTAATATAAATGCAGCCTTAGTGAAGAGTTTGACAGTGTTGAGGAAATTATTTGTTTAGCAGAGTGATGGCATTCAGAAAAAAAACTGTTCTTGTGTCTACTTGTCTTGGTGTGCAGTGCTCCATAGCGTCTTTTTGAGGGTAGGAGTTGAAACAATTTATGTCCAGGATGGAGGGGTCTGTAAATATTTTCACAGCGATCTTTTTGACTTGTGCGGTATATGGGTCCTCAATAGAAGGCAGGTTGGTAGTAATTGTTTTTATGCAATTCTAATTATCCTCTGAAGTCTGTATCTGTCTTGTTGGGTTGCAGAACCAAGCCAGTTATAGATATTCATAATGTTATAGGAATTATATTCTCTGCTGCCACTGACGATAATCCAGGTAGTCCATAACTTACAACCATAATCATGCCCAAATTTCTGTTATTAAGTGGGACAATTGCTAAGTGAGTTTTGACCCATTTTATTACATTTTTTTGCCACACTTGTTGAGTCACTGTAGTTGTTAAATTAGTAACAGCTTCCCCATTGACTTTGCTTGTCAGAAGATCATAAAAGGTGATCACATGACCCTGGGAGAACACTACAATCATCATAATATAAACCAGTTGCAAGCATCCAAATTTTGATCAGGTGACCATGGGGATACTGCAACGGTCATAAGTGCGAATTTTCCCCCCCACTTTTTTCAGTCCGTTATAACTTTGAACAGTCAAATGAATTATTGTTAAGTCGATGACTCCTGTAGTCACAAAAGGTGATTTACAATTTTTTAATCTTTTTTTCACACATTTATACAGTAGGAATCTAGTCATCGGCAAGCCAAAAACAGCATGCTATTTTCTTACATTATACTATTTAGATACAAAGCATCTAAAACTTGATACTTTAAATGAACAGGCTCAATATATGTAGTGTTTAGCATAATGAAATATATTCCTAACTCATTAATTTTTAGTGCAAATTACAAATTCATAAGTAAGCACCCGGATTTTCAAGGGTGCCCTTCTCTAATTCATGAAAAGTCCCATCCATTCTAATGAATTTACTACACATGAAAAATGTTCATGTTGTATTGTTGTATTGTAAAAGAAGAATAGAAAAATCGTTGTTCATTTTTCCTTTCTTCAAAATTAAAACAATATTTCAACTAAGTGTTTTAAAAAATTATCTAAAAATTCACAACTTTTAAAACATTGAAGTTCCATTTGGGTTTCACCTTAGTGTTGTTGAAACTGCAAACAATTAGAATATTCTCAAGCAATACGCTTATATTACAAATGCACTTGATAGAATTTGCATGCAAAATGTTTTCTTGTTTTAGTCCATGTGTCTCCAATTTCAGTGTCAAATTATGACTAGGCAATATTTTAAGTATTCAAGGAGGTTAATATTAATTAGGACTATTCCCTACCTAAATTACAACATCACCTTTTATGAAATTGAAGGATGGAAATGGAATTCCTACAGGGAGAATACAAGTGCAGTAAATAAAGTTATTTTAATTATATTCTGATTTATGTGCAAATAAATGCCTTTAGGACTTAACTGTATGCTAGCCAGCTTTACAAACCTCTTGTACATCCTATTAGCAGTGCTGCCACCAGGCAATGTAGAATTGGGAGAAATCAATTCAGATTTTATTGGAATATCTCAAATATAAATACTTTTTATTTGCTTTCTCCCCCCTCCCACCCCCTCTTCTTAAGGAAAGCTCTTTTCATCTTTCCCATCTCCCACTGACCTATTTGGAAAACAAAGAAAGGAAAGGAAAAGATTGGCAGTTCACATTCAGCTTTGATTGGAATATATTGAATATAAATAGTTACCTCCCAAAAAAAAAAAACTATACTAAACAAAAGCTCTTTTCATCTTACTCAACTCCCACTGACCTATTTGGAAAATGAAGAAAGGCGAGGGGAAGATTGGCAGTTCACATAGTAACCACACTGTTTTGAGGAACTTAATTTGTTTAAAAACAGAACCAGCAGCTCCCAGGCTCCCTTTCCCAACAGGACCCCTTCCTATTAAGCAGTTGGAGCCAACGTCCATCATCAGCCCTTGTCACCAGGGAAAGCGGAGCGGCCCACGCCCAGAAAGCAGCCTTGCACTCCCAGACCAAAGAAAGCAGTGTCATGCTAACTGCTTTTGGGATAATAGGAGTCGCAGGTCTAACCCCCCCGCCTCAGAAAAGCGGCTGTTTCGGGGTCCCTAATCCCCCCCCCCCACACACACACAAAAGGCATTCAGAGGGCGAGGTCTTATTGCATGAAGTCCTCCATTCAGGCGCCTGAGAGGGGTGTGTGTGTGTGTGTGGCCGTGAATGGGCCCCGTCCGCTACAAGGCACCATCACTTGCTCGCCAGGTAGGGACCACCCACGAAGGGTAGCCTCGCGCCGGCCAACGAATAACGGCGGGGGGGGGGGAAGAGGGAGCAGCCGCGTGACGGCTCGAGACGCCCGGAAGGTAAGGACTTTTCTTCTCACAGGAGAGGCCCACTCGACTCACGAGCCACCTCTCGGCCTCCCCCTCCTTCTCCTCCTCTCGGGCTCCGCTCTTTTTCCTCCTCCGGGAGGCTGAAGCCGGACCCTTAGCGCTCTCTCTCGTGTCCCCCCCCCCCGCTTTCCAGCCTCCAATCGGCTCCCCCTCACTTACTTTCTGCACCTCCATGGCGAGGCCGGTTCCAGGCAGGTGAATGAGGGAGGGAGGGACGGAGGCGACGGCTGAGGGGAAACGTCGCCGCGCAGACCCTCCCACCAATCAAACGGCCGCCGTTCTCCAACCCCGACACCGCAGCAGCAGCAGCAGCAGCAGGCAAGCCCCGCCTCCTTCCAACCTCCACCCCACCCCGCCTCGGCTGGTTCTGGTGTGAGCATGCGCGCTGAGTTTGGCTGATTTCCCCCGGGAGCTCTAGTGAGCCTGCGTGGTTGAGTCGGTCGAGCGGCGCCCGTGGACTTCGTCTCATTTTTTTTTTGCTGCGAGGGCGGCCTCCAGACAGGCGTAGAGAGATGGGGGTCGGCTTAACCTGAGTGGCGGTGCAAAAGGGGGACACACCCGATGCGCGCTGGCAGGCGTGTCTCTTTGCCTCTGGCCAAAGGGGCTCTAGTGCCAGGATGCTTGCAGAAAAATGCAAGGCGGTTGTTTGCAGCCTTGCGTGGTAATGTTTCTTCAGAGCCAAACTAGACATTGGTCCTGCTTGCCTAGGGCTGAATGGGATATGCATCTTTCCCTATTATTGGGCGAGACTTGTAGGATCTTAGAATAGAATAACAAGAGTTGGAAGGGACCTTGTAGATCATCTAGTCCAACCACCAGCACTACCCCCGCCCAAGCAGGAGACCCTGACTACACCATTTCTAACATGGCAGCCCAGTCTCTTCTTGAAGAGCTCCGACAACTACTGGAGGCAAGCTGTTCCATGGTTGAATCTCTCCTTGACCAGTTTCCATCCATTATTTCTTGTTTGTCTTTCAAGTGCTTTGGAGAATAACCATTCTTCATATGTTTTAGCCTGCAGATGAACCTGCAAAATGCGATTGCTGCTAACATTTCTTTAATAAGTAAATGGCAACAGGGAAGAATAATGTTTTGGGTCTCTATGCTTCTTAAACATACTTTTAAAAAAATGTTTCCTGATGTTTCCAGTGTTGGCGAACCTTTTTGCCACCGAGTGCTGAAACGGGAGCACGCACACTCCCGGGAACCGGAAGAACAGCCACCCGCTGCACATATGCACACCATGAAGATTATCTTCTGGTTTGTGGTGCACATATGTGCACTGGCCAATCATCTTCGTGTGTGCATGCACGGCAGAAACTCTTAAGACGAAGTGGCCGATGCGCATGCCAGAAACCAGAAGATCATCTTCCCAGGATGCACATGCGCAATGCTTTTCCAGTTTCCTGCATTCCCACGCACATGAAGACCAGCTGGCCGGTGCGCTGGAACACGGAAGAGCAACAGGCAATGGCTTGTGTGGCCAGAGAGATGGCTCTGTGTGACATTTCTGGCATGCATGCCATAGGTTTGCCATCACGGATATAGGTATTCCTTCACTTAACAGTTCATTTAGTGACTGTTCATAGTTACAAGGGCACTGAAAAAAGTCACTTATGACCTTCGTAGCATCCCTATGATTATATGATCAAAATTCAGATGCTTGGCAATTGATTCATACTTATGATTATTGCTCAGTCCCAAAGTTATGTGATCGCTTTTGCAAAATTTTGACAAGCAAAATCAATGGGGAAGCCAGATTCATTTAACAATCACGTTACTAACTTATCAACTGTAGTATTCCTTTAACAAATGTGGCGCGAAAGGTCATAAAATGCAGCAAAACTCATTTTAACAAATGTCTCACTTAACAACAAAAATGTTGGGTTACCTGTAGTTCTGGAAAAACTGAACACTTGAATCCCACTTTTTGGGGCCTTTCTGTTGATCCTGACAAAGGTAATTCAGAAGAACATAATGGGAAATCACTTCCGTGTTGCTATGGTGACCAGGAGTTAAATTTCTGTGAAGAATGCTTTGACTTTTTCATAATGGTGTTGCCCAATAATACTATAGACAGGTTTATTTTCTCATAGTCCAACCCAGCTTTTTATGTACGTTCCCAAAAACCAATATTAGCATGGGTTTTTACTTCAAGGAAACAAAGTGTAGTGTAAAATATTTGCACACCTGGGGTTCACAGTATTGTACTTGAAGAATGTTGACCTATCAAGAGATTGAATTCCTAATACAAGTAATTGTATCTCAGTGACTATTCCTTCAGCAATTGTTTGAAGTTACAGAGGCACTGAAACAGGTCGTACTTATGCTCAGTCTCTAAAATTACAACTGCTGCATGCCTGTTGGCCACGTGATCAAAATTTGGTTACTTGGCAGCCTGCCCACACTTGCAACCCTGGGGGGCACTTCAACCCTTCCACCTGTCTATCTTCCCTTTCTCTCTCCCCCCCCCATCTGTGCCCTTTGGCTGCTCTGCAGGGTACAGTAGTGGTGGCACTGGAACTGCAGTAGAAGCTCAGGGCCTTCAGCAATCTCAGAACTGGCTGCCCCTGAAACTCTTTCTCCAGCTCCACACAGCCACTGCTTCTGAGGAGTACTACCTTGAATATCATAGTCAGCCACCTCAGTGCAAAGCTCCCACTGTCCCACAGTTCACCAGTCCTGCTGCACCCAAATGACCTTTGCTGTCTTCTTTCTCCCACTGCTGACCTAGGCGTGCTGGGCCTGGCACCTTTACGAGGCAGCTGCTGGCTGTTACCAGGTTTTCTTCCTTGAGGCCACATGTGCCATCCCAGCAATCGTGTGCATCCTTCTCGCAAAGTTTCAGAAGGCCTCGGAAGCTTTCTGAAACATCACAAGAAGGGTGTGTGCAATTTGGAGAACGTCATGCACAGCTTTGGAAAAAGAGCCGGCATGGCTAGCAGCTGCTTTGCATAGGACCAAGCCGAGTGTGAGAGGAAGAAGATGGCAAAAGGTCAACAAGGCTGGCAACTGAGACTTTATGCTGGGACACTGGGATGGCTGGCTACAATGTGGGGCATTCATTGGCAGTGGGTGGTCCCAGTGGTGCTGGGGGCTGAAATAGAGGTATTATGGCAGCTGGCTGAGACTCCTGAAGGACCTTTAGCCCCACTGCCACTACTAAGTAATACCACTAGGCAGGGCAGCCAAACGAGCAGGGATGTGGGGAGATAGTCTAGTGTGGAGCGTGCTGAAGGAGGCAGTTCCTTACAAAGGCTTGCGGCTGGAAATCACTTGGATCAGGGTAAGTCCTTTTGTAGTAATATGTTAAGTTGTTATGTTCCCCCCTTTATTATTTTATATGTAATTCAAGGTGGCAAACTTACCTAATACCCCTTCCTCCTCCTAGTTTCCCCACAACAAGTGTCTCAGGTGAGTTGGGCTGAGAGAGAGTGACAGGCCCAAAGTCACCCAGGTAATTTTCATGCCTAAGGTGGAACTAGAATTCACAGTCCCTGGTTTGTAGGCCAGCACCTTAACTACTACACCAAACTGGCTCTCCTAACAAGTGCTCGGATTCAGTTAATGATGGCAAAGTGGATTCCCATTATTAAATGATGTGGTCATGTGATTTCACCTTTTACAATCACATTGTTTTATGAGTGAAATACTGGTTCCAGTTACTATTAACCAAGGATTTCTTGTATGGATGGTGTGTATGCAGCATATGCACATATACACACCACACATTTTATACCATTCTAGTGTCAAATATATTTAAATTTAAAGGATGTTGAATTCCAACTTGCAAATAACATTTTTGGTGGGGAGCCTAAATCTGAAGCTAAAAGCCCTAAAAAGACAAACGCATGACTAAATTTATCACAGGTTGTATCAGGAAAGAGGGAGTGTCATTAATAGTTAGGAAAAGATAAAATACTGCAAATGTTTTCTGGATGTGCATAATGCATTGAATCATAAATTAAACAGAACAGGTTCGCATAACACCCCTGAACACTCAAAAGATAACCAAAGTCAAAACAAATGTTGTTTGTTCTATGAACTTAGAATTTCTAGGAAAAGTAATTCTGTGTTTATTGTTTAAAAAAGAACTGGAGACTTATTCCATTGCTACAAAATCTATTATCCTCCCTCAATACACCACATTGTCGGAATGGAGAGCATCAGAAAGCTGATAAACTTTTTTCCTAATAATGCAAAGTGCTCCATTCACATAGACTGAGTTTGGATGTTGCACAAAGCCATACTGTACATGGTTTACTTTTAGTTAGTGCATCGTGTAAATCCAGCCATTGTGTTTACAGTGTAGCATGTTGTACAAGACCAGACAGATGGGATTTATGCAACAAATCCTGGCTTGCTGCAATGTGTGACTTCAGTAATCTTCACAATAACCCTATGAAGTAGGTGGCTTGTGAATGCATGCCTAACTGTGAGTTTAAATACATGCATAGCAATTCTGCAAGGGGGAAAAAAAGAATTATAGAGTGAAAGGTAATGTGAAGCGTATGGGAAATGTTGGTTTCCTCTGCAGAGGAGTGGAGATAAAAGTAGTGGTGTTGTCACTTGTGTGGGTTACAGTAATGAAGACTTGCTAACATCAAATATAATTGCATTTCTTCACATCTATTGCCATTCTACTTCAGGGCAAAGCACCAAGCGTCATCACAGGCATTACACATGCCCAAACCCCAGCATTACTGGAAGGTCATTTCTATTATTTGCAGCTTGTCTCAATAAATAAACAGGCTCCTGTTAATGCTGCATTGTCATGCTATAATTGTTTCAACCAATTAGAATCCTGGATTTTCTAAAGCTCTTATCCAATATGGATTATTGCTTTGTTCTATTAACCAGCTTAAGCCACTTTTATTTTGTTCTATAGGCTAGTTCCTCAATAAGTAAAAAAAAAAGAATGATCTATC